>JAAOAJ010000383.1:0-12165 GCA_013781345.1 Fusarium coicis
CCCCTCCCCCCTTTTGCGCCCTCTGCTTCCCCCCTCAGGTCATATGATGGAGAACCCAGAGACTATCTCAAAAGGCGACACAGCCAAGACGGTTGAAGTCTGTTCAGCACACGGGATCACGTCGAACGAGTTCTCAGAGCTCCGTAAGCATGCAGTTGCAGCCAAGGCCACAGCGTACTGTCCATACAGCCAGTTCCGCGTCGGAGCAACGGTCCTCTCAAGCGAGGGTGAGCTCACGAGCGGCGCAAATGTGGAAAACGCGGCGTATCCTGTGGGAACATGTGCAGAGCGCGTGGCCCTTGGTACTGCTGTGACAAGCGGCCATCGTGGGTTCCGAGCCATTGCCGTCGCAACTGATATTGCGCCACCGGCGAGTCCATGTGGAATGTGTAGACAGTTGTGAGTTGCTTACTGGGGGTGTCTCTGAGAGAGTAGATGCAGAAGATGATGGGTTTGACTAACAGGTGAGTTGCGTGTTCTCGGTGATGTAGTATTCGCGAGTTTTGCACACTGGATACACCCATTATCATGTTCGATAAGAATGAGGATTTTGTGATTGCAAAACTGCGACAGGTTAGTTGCGCTCTGTTCCGTTTGTTCTTGAGTTTGGGGTTGACGCTATGTAGCTTTTGCCAATGTCTTTTGGACCTGACCAGCTTCCGCCTCCAGGAGCACCAGGAACAAGATAAGATGATACTTGGGTCTCATGAGTGTCTTGTATATTGTTGTTGGATATGAATGGATCACCGCGATATCATGTGAGAGTATCTGTTCTCTGCGAGCGCACCAGGAACTTTGGGTACTACATCCTCCCTTAGCCTGCGTCTGTATGTGTATCAATGGTTGATAGACTGAGCTGCATTTATTGGCCTTCCTTGGACCGCGTGTATGTGGCTGATATTGATCATTCATTTTCGGCTATCCGTGGCAATTGATAGCGAGACGGGAGATATGAGAGCCCTTACAATACATGCATACATAAATGATAATGGTGAACCAACAGTGCTGCAGTAGGGCATGCCATACTGTGTTGTGTCTGGTCGAGTCGTGAAAGAAATGATGTACATGTGATCGTCTCGACAGGTGACCTGCTCCTTGTCACTTACAAGTTGCAGTCCTCTTACAAAACATCCCGCATGTAAGCGGTTGCGTTATAAACTAAATCCCACGGAAGCCGAGTTTTGCGCGGTATTTCTCTGTAAACCAAGAAAATCGGCATAATGCCGAGTAATGCATTAGTACTGAGTTAGTACACAAGATACCTGATGGTAGTTACGCATAGAGCCAGAGGCCTCCTTTTGCTTCTTCGTTCTTACACGATGAGCCACATTTCAGTTTAACAGAACAAGGACGAATGGAGGTACGAAAATGCTCTATTGCTCGAGGTCAGTGAGCGCTGATACGAGAAAAGCATGGCCAACGACATCGGAGCATTCTGTCGGCGAGAGCTAAATATGGAACTGTCATGCAGTAGCGCAAGGTCCCTGAGATTGGGATCAAAGGATGAGGAATCTGGGGTCGGGAACAGTGAGGGTTTGCTGAGAATTGGTATCTCATGCGAGTCAGGAGAGCCAAAACATATTATAAATTAGGGGCTGCCAGCCGATGGTTGCTGGCTCAATCTTGACCGTGAATATTATCTCTTGACTGCATTCACAGATCATCACTTCGCATTGGGCAACCCTCTAGACACGACGTCATGGCGACCAGGGCAGAAATTCCTCCAGAGATATCGCCCAAGCTACGATATTACACTCAATGAGCTGGGCCCATCTTCGTTATGGCCCTAGGGGAGGAAAGAAAACTCGGGGCCTTGATCCTAAGTGACAAAAATATTTAGGTAACTCAGTATGAGTTTAGGATAAGTTTGGTATGGGCCTAGGATATCCTTTGCTAAGTTTATTTTGACACTCTATATTAAGATCTGGTGTTTTCTTGCTCCCTGAGGTGGCCATCCCTCAGCCCTGAGCCGTCACTCACCATCCCTGTGCCAGGGTCTCGCCAGGATCAAGGCGTAAGGGCGCGCTCGCCAGTAAGAGCTCAGGTTCAGGCGTCAAGCGATTGATGTGAGTGAGAGCTGGTTGGCTCATGGTCATTGGACTCTTGACTGACTCGGTGGTACTGTGTAACTTTGAGAACAAATTGAGTGGCTATTGGCTTTCCAATTCAGGATGGACGACCATCAGCAACGAGTTGAGCAGCGCTAAGCACCTCGTTTGCCACGGTAGCCCAGTAAAAGAATAATAATGCGTGGACAGGAATGGGATTGGTCGACTTTATTTAAGACTCCCAGGTACAGACAAGTCGGCTTGCAATTGACGGTGCAACGGGCAGCACACTATCATGCATGCTCCACGCCATGTTCATGCTTGAGCCATGTCGAGGGAGGGGAGAACTCTAGGATCTTTATTCCAAATGACAAAAAACTTGGGGAGTTATGCTAAACACGGCTAGACTTATTTTGGCATCTACTATTTAGTCTCGTTTTCATGCTCCCCAAGGCCATTTTGAGGGTTTTTACACACAAATGATTCCCTCGACTCCCGCAGGTCCCCAGTTGTTTATTATGTACAAAAGGCCTCCGGCTTCTCACCCGCAGAGTCCAGCATGGGGCCCGGGACTTCGGTCTCCCCCGTAAAGGCTCCACGAAGCATAAGGGCCCCCGGTTCCTGAAACACGGGCGTCGAGGCTTCAGTGAATGGTGTCCTTGAAATGAGAGGCGGCGTCTCTTTTGGAGGCGCGTACCGTGAGTGGCCCACTGTTGAAGATGAGCGGTTTGAACGGCCCACCGGATTAGGGAACCCAGTACTGAAAGTGGCAGAGTGCTCATCTTGTTCGAGATCTACATAACTGTCCATAATTATTAATGCTGGTGTCACGTTCTGGAAGGGCGGTGTCAAGCAAGCGTTGAGGACCGCTAGTTTGGGCCGATCTATGGATCGCCGCCTCATTGAGATACTCGGCGAGTCGTCGTGTCGTCTCGTGTACTATTCTGTACCAAGCAAGACAAGTGAGGCAATTCAAGCGACAAGTCCGGGTAGGTTGCCCACGGTTCCGAATGGTTGATGATGCTTATTAAGAAGGATTAGCTGCTTTGCCATCTGCGTGAGCATGCTGTCGATGTGGAAACGGAATGTGATGTGACTTGAAGGGAGCATCTTGAGGGCTGTGATTGTCGTTGAACAATGCGCACACATAACACACCCCGCGCGTCGCACGGCATCGAATCGCATGACGTTGAATGGTCTCAGGCCATTCCATCTCATCTATTAATACGGCTGTTATTATACCTGTTCTGATTCCATGGTAGGAAACATGGCAGTGTCAGGTATGTCAACGGGAGGCGGTGGCGTTGACAGATGTTGTTTTGTTTTAGATTCAAAGAGACCCTTGTGCTGAACGTAGAGACAACGAGAGATGATTACTAACTACTAGGTAGGTTGTTAACGTTGCAGGTATTGTGATGCCGGTTAGCAAGTTTTGTCTAAACCTGTAGCTATACGAGAATGCAAAATACAACCATCCTATTGTGAATATAACCGTTGCTACTCTCTTTGTCCATCTTCTTCTTTTCATCCATACTCCCATACCTTTGACCGTCACATACCCTGAACTCAGCTAAGAGCCCCTAGTGGATTCATCGCACGTTCCTCCCCAGGCCCCAGAAGCCCAAGTACCCCCCACTACCTAGCGGAGGTACCTCACCGAACCATCAACCACTGGTACTGGTGGGTGCCCTGACCGTCGGAACCACGCGCCCAGTGTCACTCAGGTTGGGTCTCCCTTTACAGCCGCTGGTCTCGCTTCCACCTCTTTACTAAGTTAGTAGGTAAGTAAGGTACATGGTCGCTCGACTTGACTCGCCTCAAATCACTTTTCCATATTCTCTTTCAACCGCCTTCACGTTTCCTCATCTTTCCAGTGCTTTCCTCCTTAGTATCCCTCTTCTTTTCCTACGAGGGCTGCTTTTCTCTTCTTCTTCGCGTTGTCACCTCGATTTCAGCTGAGCTGCCGCGACACCGCCTCCAAGAGCTGAGTTCGAGGTACAGGTCCCTCCCGCCCTTCTCCTCTCAACCCCAACTCCAAGCTACCTAACCTACCTCACCTACACCACCACGCCTCGAGCTACATACAACAGCTACCAAGTATAGCCAAAACCCGTCCATATCCCCTCGGATCTATCTCAAATCTTGATCCACCAACCCCGCCTTTCTGCCGCGCTGAATGCAATACCGGGCTCTGTCGCCAGCTTGTGATTGCTTCACGCCCTATTGCTGCGCCTCTTGTCAAAAGCAACCTGAACTTGCAGCCGCCGGCAGAGCTTCGTAGAACCGCCGCTCACGATCTTTACTACCGGGTCGAATAAATCCCCCAGAAATCCACGCCGTTGCTCGTCGGCCAAGACTTGTTCAAGTTTCGGGCACCACATGCCACCGGTTATCTTCTGACGAAACCGGTTGGTCTCAACTTCCATCCGTGCCGTGCTGTACCGTATCACATTGTATCGTGTCGTATCCTGCCTCCACCCTCGATTACCAATTTCGAAATGGAGCCAGTTCCCGAGACAGAGCGTATGGAGGAGTTCCGTCCTACTCCTACACCTGCTCCCGCACCCGTATCTGCCTCTGCCTCTGCCTCTGCATCCTCATCATTGTCTGCGTCACCCTCCCTATCTCCAGGATATCCATCGCTGCGACTTCAGAGCCCCAGCGCCTTTTCCAACCTCAGCATCGAATTGCCTCGAAAGCCGCCAAACCTGAGACGAAGCACCGACCCCAGTCCGACATCGCCAGCTTCACCATCTTGGTCTGCGACACCTTTTCTTCCGTATCGACCACGCACCACTTCTCCGCTCTCAGGCGCTCATTCTAGGTCTCGTTCTACAACCAGTCTTGCGCCCCCAATGTCTCGTACTCAATCCATGCCAGGCGTCAATGGATCAGGCCATATCCTTTTTTCACCCCAGCACCGTCCTGCAAGCCCCTCTGGATCACCTAGCAGAGTCCGCATTCCGCGAAAGCCTACCGATGAAGCTTTCCCGCCAATTTCCCCAGTTCGAACTTCAGTTCTCGAACCTGAGCAAATGCATGAGCGACGAAGTACCTCTCCCATCATGGGGTTTTCCACAAGCACCCCCGCCCGACTACGACGACCATCTTCTCCTCTTCGAACATTCACATCTTCGAGCACTGGCTCTCTAGGCACATTTCCATCAACACCATCCTCTTCGATTTCTTCGACATCCTCTTATCGAAGCTACGATGCCCTTTCCGGAAGCTATGGCACAACTTACTCGTCGGTTCCCTCCACGCCAACATCAACCAGGTCCCGAAGCCCCAGCATCTCCAGCCTGGAGACAATTCCCGACACGCCTGATGCCGAAGAAGCAGCGCTGGAAGCTGAAAGAATTGCCCAGCTCAAGGCCGATGCCGATGCTGCAGAGGGTAATGAGTCCTCCGACCTGAAAGGCAAGGATGGCCAGACGCGAGGCCGTACGATGGGTTTTGGCTCCAGAGACAAGCGAAAGCGTTGGAGTGTGTGCGGTGCTGAGCGAAGAGGAGATCTCGATCTTGAGACTATCTGGGAGGACTGATCGGCGCAATGCCGAGGCAGAGCCAGATGCAGATGAACGATTGAGATGGAATATCTCAAGAGGGGCTACGGCGTATGACGGACTTGACTCGAGCTAGCCTGGGAAAATGCTCGATTTTACATGAATGCATCGCGGGACGGCAGGTTATTGATGATTTTTGCGGCATAAGCATATGGTTTTTTTTGTTGCTGGTTTTTTGTTAGCTTTTTACAAAGGGCACGACGGCGGTTGCGTGGCCCTCTTGATACCCATTCCTGCACGTATGGACTGTTCGACAGGAAGAACCACGCACACACACATACATACACACACTATGATTGACACACAATGATACTACCATACCCACAGATCACGCCAGTTGAATTGGCTGTGAAGGGCACGCTTGTACTTACTTTGCCACGAGACGAATCGCGTGCAATTTTTGTTATCTTGATTGGACTCAGCAACGCGTTGTCTTACGACGTGGTCGTGCAACTTGTAAAGAGTCAAATGCGCGCGAGGTGAATGAATTGCCCTTTATCGAACCGACGACATATGAACAATAGATTATTACTATTACTATCAATCCCCCGCCCACCTTGAATTTGTCTCATATCGAGTTGTCTGTCGAGCAATAAGGTTGTCGCTGTCGCGCTTAGGGGCATGATTGGCAATGGAATATTCATAAATGTTTTTGATTCCTTGGCCTTGTCGACAAATTAATTGCTTCTTCCGCCCTTTGTCCCTATTGTCCCATCAATATCGAGGCTGCTTGGTTGGTGCGAACTCCCTTGAATCGATAAAGTGTCCCCGCTTCACCACCAAAACCGCCGCCCTTCTGTATTCAGCAAACATCCCTCTTTCAATATAGCACCCTTTCTGACATCAATTTGTTCAATATTCAACTTCAATACTTCTACCCTTTGACTTGTACGCAGCTCCTTCAGAAAAACCCCTGGGAAAATGAAGCCGTACTTAAGGATGATGGGATGCGTCCCGAAGATGAATATCTCATCACCAGACTCAGCATCGCCTTCACTCTCACAAACAGCCTCGCATTCTCTTGGTTACTCTCATTCTTGTCTTCAATATTCATAGAGCCTCAATCTAAAAATGCGTCTGCCTGCAATTGTTGGTGCCGTTGGCCTCCTGGGCACGGTAGTCGAAGCTGCTCCTCGAGGTTCTTGGTTCAGTTCTGTATGAGTTCCATCGCTTACACTAGTAACCACAATCTAACCATTGACAGTTCCAGCGGCGTCGAGTTGCTCGGTCTCCCAATGGAAACGCCTACGACCCTCCCAGCTATACTCCCGTGAACACATACACTCCTGTCAACACTTACGCGGCCACCAAGAACACCACCACACCGACAACTCACTCGAAAACTCTTGAGCCAAGCATCCAATGTCCTTATAACTACGTGTTTGTCTCTACCAAGACTGTCGATGTCACCGTCACTGTCACCGCTTCTTCCAATGGATCTTACTACACCACTGCTGTCTGCCACGACTGCACCAAGCCTGTGTACTCGGACCCTACTTATGGTAACTCCACTGGCACACAGTCAGGCTATGTCCCTCCTGTGTATGCCAAGCCTGTCTATTCCTCAGTTGCTTCTGGAAATGGAACAGTCCCCGTGTACACGAAGCCTGTAGAAACTCCTACGTACACGCCTCCTGTTTACACTAAGCCGGTCTACTCCCAGCCCAGCAACTCATCAACCGTTGACCCTATCATCTCAACTTCCACCAGCTCTGATGATAGCCCCGTCTACACACCGCCGGTCTATACTGACCCCGCTGTCAGAAGCGAGTCTTCTGAGCACTCTGCCGTCTCCATCCCTACCAACTCGACAGTCCCTCCTAGAATCTCGACAACATACCAGGATACAACGGTGCTTTCCACTGCTGAGAGAACGACCACCAGCGCAGAAACGGAGACACCCGCTGAGACTACCACATCTGCCACTACCAGCTCCGAGACCCCCCCTGTGATCCCAACCTACCCAGCATCTGAGGACGTTACCAGTACCCTGGACACAACGATTTACGAGACCGAGACCGAGACTCCCACAACGAGTGCTACTGAGGTGCCCTATCCCACAACAACTTGAGCCGAATACTAGCAACTACGACAAGGCGGACAAGGTGCGGCTGCCAAGATTGTGCTGGGACTCAGCGCTTGAGTCAGTAAAGATAATGCCTCGATGACATAGCTCCTTTGTACAGACAGCATTCTTTTGGATTTGGAGTTGGAGGATTTTGTTTAATACCTAATTGGGGGCTCGGAAGAGTGTGACATAGATGCATACATGGAATGGTTGGGATACGAGACAGTGATCAATACTGTTAATCTAGAGGGAGGGAGTAGGATGGATGATACTTCTTTTATGTACTTCACTTCTATTTATTTGAGTTAAGAGTATGAGATGTTCTGAAGATGTCTGATACTGTTAGTCTTCATCGTGATACCTTATGATGACCTTATGGTTGCATTTCACTTCAATTCCTGTTCATTCACGCACCCAGAATCTGGAATCTCAACGTGTTTAAAAGTGCAAGTTGCAATTTCTCAATCTGTTATCTGTGCCTTTCTGTGATGATGTGAACGAACTGTTAGAAGTGACTGGGGTACAATAAAGCCCTCCGAATCCTGCACCGAAAGGGGTAGACTACATGGAAGGTGTGAATATGATCCGTAATGGGTTCATTGCTGATACCTTTCCATCCTTAGTGTTTTACTCCTCACTGCTTTTCTCGCATGACGCAACTCGCCATCCGAACCTTTCCTCTCCCATAGGGACTAAGTAATGACGCAAGGTCAGTCGCAGACCACAGAAGCCTTGGCCAACACCATCTGAGAATCGTACCTCTGTCCATCAGCGGTCCCAGTCTTGTAGACAACTGGCGAGACGAAGAAAACAACGCGGCTTTTAGGTGATAAGGTCTTCTTAGAGGCTACTGAATCCATGATGTTTTGATTCCACATAGTAGCAGAATTGAGACTCTGGGATCGATCTCGCCAGTGAACTTGGAAAATTGCCTTGGAGCGCATCATCATCTCGTCAAGTTCGATTGCTGAGTTCAGAATCTCTCTTAGTTGGTCGGTAACCTTCCTATCACATCTGTCTGCCATGGACTGGTGAGTTGAATGAAATGGCCTCAGAAGCTTGGCTTCAGCGAGTACGAGACGTCTGAAGCCACGGTCATCTCTTTCCCAAAGGCTGCCCATCAATGCTGAGCCTTGGGCCAGCCACCGTGCGGCATAAGCGACGGGGTCATCGCTGTTGGGAATATTAATTACATCCCCAATACGTGCTTTTAAGGTCAGCGACACAATGGAAAAAGGGTTGTTGCGAATACTTACTGATGATGCGATCACGAACCGCCTTGAATGCCCCCAACTCAGGCCCACCCCAAACGGTCTCTCTGGCGTCAAACGCGTTGTCTTGAACAATGACCCATAGATAGCTCACGAGAATAAGCTCTCGGTAATCTTCATCCTCGAGAAGTGTGCGATAGTCCCTGGAGATAAATCGTAGCCGCTCCCTAGTGACGTCGTCAAGTTGCTGCTGAGGAGAATTTTGGGCAAGGTGGCGAGCCAGACAGCGAATATTGTAGGAGATCTCCTTCCATTTGCCTTGAATTGAATCATCAGTTGCTTTATCAGAGTTTGCCAGAGAACCACCCTCCAGAAGCTGGCGTAGCTGGTCTCTCTCACGAAGGGCATCGTCCAATTTGGCGTTTAAATTCTCGAGGATTTGCTTTTGTTTATGGGAGTGCTGGACTTGATTGCTGTAATCACCAGAGAGCTTCTGCACGTAGTTCTTCTCCTTCTTCAGCTGAGCACGGAGTTCTGTGATGGTTGAGGCAGTCGGGGACTGAACAGGCTGAGCAGCGAGCCTTTTGATGTAGTTGCAAATTCGATCCATACCGTTCTGCAACTCACTCTGTACCACTTGAGCTAAGTTTAGTTTTTCATTTGAAGAAGTTAGACGATATTCGTCCAAGAATGCCGCATTGTTCTCTTGTTGAACTTTGATGACATCCCCCACAGTCCAGTCCTCAGGCGAATTGCCAGCCTGCATGGTGCCTGTGTGGCTTCGATGGTTATCTTCGACTTCAGCGCCAATTTGGTGATCAGGAGAAGCAGGGAACTTCGGGATGCTGCCCAAGAGAGCATTGTAATCTTTTTCAACTTTTGTGAGAGGCGTCCCCTGGTCCATGGTGGTGTTCAGAGGTCCAGACACTTCAGTTTCGAGATCAAGAGGGAACCCTGGCTTTCGGTTCGAGTTTTGAGCCTCCATAATTCTTGGCCGGTGTAGAAGTGAGAAGGAAAACCCGCAACGTGCCTTCGTAGTCAATATCTAGAATACGTAGTAAGTATATGCTGTGCCTAGGAGAGTAGGAGGATAAGGTATGTTCAAGAAAGCATTGCCCGAATCAATGACTGACGGTAGTATCTTGAGAGTAACCGGTGACGACTGATATACAGATGAGAAATAAAGTTACCTGGAGCTGAGGACTTGATATGATCTGGTTTAAAGAGCTCTGATCATGTAAAGTCTGTCTGTGGATGGAAAGACGCCCATACCCCGGACCCAAGAGAACGGAGAACTATGCCAGGAGATGGAGTAAGAGAAAAGAAAAAGAGAAGTAAACAAGAGAGCCTACAGGGGGTGTCATTACTATGCTCTCAGATACTTGGTAGCAAACACGGGAATCACCAAGTGCTTATGATTCGCATTGCAGTGGCACTGAATCACTGCCGGAAGCCCTGCTGTTTGAACATCAGAATTTCGGAGAAGTGGCAGCTCTATTTATTTCTGCCTCTCCCCCCCCTTTTTTTAACGCTCTCCTCCTCCATCTCATCTCCTGATTAAGCAGCTGACGGCTCATCTTTGATAACGTATTTGCTTCACAGCTTCTGATCGCAGCATCGTCCTCAACGGTACAGAGCTTGAGACGCCTCTCTAACACTGGGAATCATCCAAGATGACGGCTAACAAGCCAGTCGATGATTTCATCATCATTGGACTCGACTTCGGGACAACGTGAGTTCTGCGTGCTCTCCTCTCCCAAGTGTTGAGGGGCCAGTTCAGGCAACCAGCATCACTAACGGTGAAATCCTCTCTAGGTACTCGGGCATTGCTTGGGCGTATTCTAGAGAACCGGAAGAGATCGAACTTGTCACAAGCTGGGATTCTGAGTTTAACCGTTGTTCTGACGTTGAGAAAGCCCCTACTCAGTTGCTCTACGACGACAACAAAGACACATCCTGGGGCTACTCAATCCCCGCCAGTGAAGATGCCCTGAAGTGGTTCAAGCTTCTATTGCTCGATAATGAGGATGTTCCCATCAGTGTTTCAAGGTCCTCCCAGCTCCGTCATGCCCAGGAACTTCTGGATAAGATGAAGAAGGATCCAGTGGAAGTCATCGCTTGCTATTTGCGAAAGCTCTGGAATCATGCAATTGACTCTATCCAACGAACTGTTGGAGTTGAGCTGCTGGCAAAGTCACCATTTCACGTTGTGATTACCCTGCCTGCAATCTGGCCCCCTTACGCTCAGCAACGCATGAAGCAGGCTGCCAAAACCTCAGGTATCCTTGATGCTCGATCATGCGGCGAGACCAAACTTCGATTCATCTCAGAGCCGGAGGCTGCAGCCCTAGCTACTATCAAGGATCTTTCAAAGAGGTCAACCGTGAAGGTAAGATCCAAAGAACAATTGTCAAGAGCATGAGCTGAGCATATCCAGATTGGGGATACGATGGTCATTTGTGATGCTGGAGGAGGAACCGTTGTAAGCTCGACATGACCTGTCCTGAGCTGCCCAGAACCCTAACATGCTGCAGGATCTCATCAGCTATCAAATTAAGTCAGTCTCCCCATTTGTGGTCAAAGAGTGTGTCAAAGGTGACGGTAAGTTCTTCAAAGATACAAAAAAACACAGACACCAATTCATCTCTTAGGGGGACTCTGCGGAGGCATTTTTCTTGACGAAAGGTTTCTGAAGCTCATCAAACAAAAGCTCAAGCCTGGGTCATGGGACAGCGTCACCTCTGTCGAGGAGAAAAAGTTCTTGAACGAATGGTGGGAGCATGGAATCAAGCCTCAGTTCTCCAACCAGAACAAGGACTGGGTTGTCGATCTACCTGACAGTTGCAATGCCCCGAGCTCTAGCGGAAAGCTCAAACGGCGAAAGACGCTTGAACTTAGCTCGTAAGTTGCACCAGGCCAAGCTCTTGTTTCGAATATTTCCTCATCTCCTTACAGAAGCGATATTCTCTCTGCATACACTCCTATCATCGATAAGATCGAGGGGCTTGTTCGTCGACAGGCTCAGGCTGTCAAGTCAAAGCTTGGGAAGCCAGCAAAGGTAACAAAATAAGAACAACTCAGGCAGAACTGTAGCAAGCTGACACAAATAGTACATCATTCTCGTCGGTGGCTTCGGTCGTAGCTCGTATCTGTACGACAAGCTTCAGCGCGCCTTTTTTGAGAGCACAGTTTTACAGTCGCGCGGGAACAAGCCGTAAGTGTTTTCTGCTTCTTTTTTTTTTTCTTTTTTTTTTTTTTTAAAAAAAAAAAAA
>JAAOAJ010000384.1:0-10292 GCA_013781345.1 Fusarium coicis
GAGGAGGAGGAGGAGGAGGCGAAACTGCCTCAGCAGCAGGGGGCGGTGATGGCTTCTTGTCAAGCTCTTGGCTGGCTACCTGACTGTCGCTCCTGGTGGGCGTAGAAGCTTGAGGAGTGATTTGCTGAGGACCTGCGTCTTCATCCGAGGACGAGCTATCACTGTCTTCCATAGCTTCAAGCTGCCGCTGAAGTTCTAACTCTCGTTGACGCGCAGCCTCAATCTCTGCCCGACGCGCTGCAAGTTTGGCCTCCTTCTCCTTGGCCTCGGCCATGGCCGCCTTCTTCCGCTTCTTCTCTTCCTCCTTGCGAAGTTTGCCTTGTCTTACTTGTTCTTCAAGGGCTTTCAGACGAGCTTCAGAAGCCTCACGCTCCTTGGCAAGATCATCCTCCTGTTCCTTCGCGTCTTGTCTAGAAACGGGGTTAGCAAATCAATCATTACGTGGCCCCTCAGATTCGACACTTACTCCATCTGCTGCGTCTCGCGCTGCTGCTGCTCGTGCTCATGGGCAAGTCGTGCTTCTTCGGCCCGCTTAGCGGCAGCATCCTCTTCAACCTTCTTTGCAGCCTCTTGATCAGCCTCTGGCTTACCACGGTGTCGTGTAGGGGGAGGTGGAGGCCTCTTGGCCTCCGCCTTGGATTGTTCAGGTGCAGGAGGTGGGATCCCTTGCTCTTCAGCTAGACGAGCCTGGCGATCGGCTTCTCTACGGGCATCCTCTTCCTCCGCTTGCCGTAATTTCGCAGCTCGCTCAGCGCGTTCTCGCTCGATGCGCTGCGCAGCTGTCTCGCCGGACTTTGTCGGGGCCTTGATACCGAGAGCGGCCAACCTCTCAGCCATTCGCTGTTCAGCTTGCTGTTTAATAAAAGCAGCTCTCTCCTCAGGGGTCTTGTATGAAGAATATGAGCCCCCAGCAGGAGGAGTTGCCGTACGAGAGGTCGAGACGGGACTCTCAACTCTAGGACTAGCGACACGTTCCGGCCGACTTTCCTCAGTGCGTGCCGAAGCCCGGGCGGGGAGCTTGTCTTGAGCACGAAGTCGAGCGCTGCGGCTTTCACGCTGAAGGTCGAAGATAAAGTCTCGAACCTCATCCTCGACACCGAGTGCGTCCTCCCAGCGGCGTTTTTCGTGCTCGCTAGTGTTGTCACGGCCACCCTCTTTGAGACTGTCCTCGATACCGTGCGCAAAGTCGCGAACACTTTCCTCGACATCACGAACCATACGCTCGTTACTCTCCTTTTCATTTTTTACCTTGATGCTCTCTTCCTCGAGGCGCTTAGGCGCATCGAGATCCTCAGTGCCGACATCAACCTTCTTGCCAGTCAATGCAGCAGTTCGCTGCTGCATCATGGCCTTGGCCCTGGCCTTTAGTCGATCCGACTCAGTTACTGTACCGCCAGGTCCTGTTCCTACAATAGGAGCACCACTGCCAGGGTGTGCCTTGGCATCCTTGATACGGAACAGTTCCAACCGAGCATCCATGATAGCTTTCTCAGTTCTGCGCACCTGCGAAGCAAGTTCGGGAACCTTGTCAGTAAGATTTTGAAGTTGGCGCTTGAGAGCTCTTCGCTCAGCGTCGGAGTCTCCACTTGCAAGGGCAGCATCGGGATGAGAGTCGATATCCTCTTGGATTCGACGAATGCGACGATAGAGCTCCTCCGCCTCACGGCGGTCACGGCGGTCGAGGATATCGTCCTCTTCATGGTTCTTCTCATCTGCGAAATCCATAGCATCAAGGAGAACCTCCTTCTCCTTAATCTTTTTCTTGAGCTGATCCAAGGTCAGGTCGTCATTCGAGGCGACAGAAGCAGGAGATTCGGGACGAGGCGAGTTGTTGCCGACCCTGCGACGAGCGCTCGATCTATATCCAAACTGTTCGTCTTCGTTCTTGAAGACGGTGGCATCCTTCCGACCAGCGACGGCTCCAGCAGGTGCGCCCCTGAATGAGCGATTCTTCATATAGCTAACGCCAGTCTTCTGCGGAAGCAGAGCGGCACCTGATTTGGTGCGGAATTCAGATTCATCGTGCAGCATTGACTTGAGGGTACCGATGGACTGGCTAAAGTTTCGAGTCGAAGGAGGCACAAGCTCAGGGGGAAGGTTGTTAGGCAATGGATAACCGTTTAGCTTTCTGTAGATCAAATGCATGGCAACGGCGAATTCGTCGAGGTCCAGACGTCCCTTGTTACCGTGATCAGCCAGAGTCCAAACTCGCTCAAGATCGGGCTTCTCAAGTCCACTCTGACCAAATATCTCGATAGCCTGGTCACCGCCGATGTACCCCTTGCCAAGGCCATCCCAAGCCTTGAAAAGAGAATCATATCGGGTCTTCTCTTCCTTTGTAATGGCCCATGGGATAACGGCGTTTCCTCGCAGTCCCTGAGTGGTGAAGTTTCCAGCTTCTCGGCCCTGTTGAGGCATCATCTGGGCTTGAAGGGCATCGATGTTAGGCAGGCCTGTGGAAGGAGCATTGACAAGACCCCATTGGCCAGGCCGTCCTGTAGGTTGAGCATTCAGAGGGGCAGCCATACCACCTGCAGGCCCAGGAGCGAGCGACTGGCCAAATCCCGTGGGCATCGGGGGCATCGGGGGACGGGGACCACTGTAACCTGTGGCTTGAGGATTGTTTGCCATCCCAGGGAACCCTGTTTGCTGGCTTTGGAGACCCTGTTGCTGAGCGAAACCTGTCTGCTGTCCTGGGAACCCAGTCATCTGCGCTTGAAGCAGCTGTGCATTTGAGGCTTGAGGCTGAGGTTGCGGCTGCTGAATGGTCGGTGGAGTGGCTGTGTTGGTTCTGATATCAGGAGCAGAGGAAGAGCTGGCTCCAGGAGCGCTCTCGTCAGCGACGCTGAAGCTAATGATATCCACCATGCTCGAAACCTCGTTCTTGATGTTCTCAGGCAGGTTAGGTGGCAGCTGCTTGCCAGTCAGCTTCAAGTTGCACAGGTACATGGCGAGTGCGAATTCGGGGAAGTAGAGCTGGCCAGCACGAGTGGTATCAGCAAGAGTCCTGAGACTTGTCAGCACCACGGGCAAATACAATGAACAACACGCCCCGAAGATATTTCTTCTTACCAGATGTGCGATAGGGAGTCGCCATCAAGTCTTGATCTCATAAGCAGATCCCGAGCCTTCTCTCCTGACATGGTCATGCCAGCCTCTCCGACAGCAGACTTGAACAGGGTTTCGAACTTGGCCTGGTCCTGGGCTGTGATGAAGGAGAGACGGATATTGGGGATTTTGTTGGGCTGCGACTTCTCCTGTCGTCGACCTCGTGGCTTCGCAGTACCGCCAGTCTGAAAAGACGCGGCCATCTCAGTGAAGCCGGTAGCCTGGGCCTTCATCGGCGCTGGTGGTGGGTTTGAAGGCCCAGAAGCTTGCTGAGGTGAGGCGGAGAAGCTACTGGGTTGCTGCTGCTGCTGCTGGAACTGTTGCTGGAACTGAGGCGGAATCGACGGCATCGCAGGAGCACCTGTCTGGAAGCCCTGCTGCTGCGGCTGGGGTTGTTGTTGTTGTTGCTGCTGTCCCGGAAATCCCGTAAACTGTTGTTGGAGGGGCTGCTGCGGCTGTAGGCCCTGACCCTGCATTGGAAAGCCCGTATACTGCTGCTGCAGAGGTGCTTGCCCAAAGCCTGTAGGTTGAGGCGCAAAGGGGCTGGGTTGACCAGGCTGCTGGCCAGCACCCAGATTACCAAAGGATCCTCCGCCATATTGCTGCTGCTGGCCGCCAGGACGCTGGCTATTACCGCCTAGGAAGGCGTTCGAGTTGGAATACATTACGGGTTGATTCCTTCGCAAGACCACGGACAAAAGCTCGTCTGGGAGGTTCGAGGAGGCGCTAAATTCGGGGGTTGTGATGAACCGAGACTGGAGCTCTCTGGAGCGTGAAAGCTCCACTGGAGAGGGTTGAAAGTTAAAAACAAATGCAATAAAAGTATGCGGAATACAATATTAAAGGACTGGACGGCCCTCAGATGGTAATTGTGAAGTGGACAGAGGTCATCCACGAACTGTGATGATGGAGGAGTGAGAATGAGTGAGTAGCTTCGTATTGGATGTGATGACGAGCGTCGTGGTCTCGAGCCTGGCCAGGTTGCTGCAGGTATGTTTCTACCTATGTACTAAGGTAGGTAGTGGAGTTGTCCCCAAATGGAGTCTGCAGTTGGAGCGTTTCTAGTGGCCTGCCAAGGCATCTGTGGGCTTTTACAGGGGAATGAACCAACCTATGCAATTTGGGGTGGCTTAGACTCTCCTGGAAGCGACAGGGATTGGCCGCCTTTCCCTAAGTTACCTAAGGTACCTTACCCTTAGGTACTAAGGTAGGCATGTGTAGGTTTGGTTGAGTCGGGCACGCTTATTGTGTTGTCTTGGGTACCGACATATGCATCGCATTGAACATGGGGCACATGCATAAGGTAACCCATCATTGCAAATACATAGTACGGATATCTAAAATGTAGCTTAAACTGAGACAAATAAAGACTGATATTGAACTCGACTCATCTAAAAACTCAAACTAGCGAAGGGTATCAAGAGTAACTTATACGCAAAACCTGTATGAAACGCCAACCAACAATCATACTAGAAACTCATAGACGCCTGCCCCCCTATCCCATGTTAAGGAACATCACAAAAAGAACTCCGGAATGGTCGGAATAGAGTCGACCACAATGCCACCTTCTCTGCACTCAATTGTCCATTAGAGTTCGTTGTCCTCATCTCAGTTGTGCCGTTCTTCAAACTGTACTCCATGTTCTTCTTCCTCGATGCAGCCAGCTTCATCACTCCAGAATCGTCGATGGGCTCGCAGTTCAAGCCCAAAGTCGGGATCATGCGGATCTGCAAAGCTGTATTCGTAATCGAGGGGTTCTTCGTTCCCGTCTTGTTGATTCTCTACCAGATACTCCTTCTCTACGGGGCTCTCGGGCTCAGGAGGTGTCGGGATCGCTGATCCTGTGCTTGGACTCTCTGCAGCGCAGATACCCCCCTCACTGGACACAATTGAGTAAGATCTTGACCAAGACCTTGTGACTCTGGCACCTGGTTCGGCGCTGACCAAACGAGCCGGGCCCAACGAGATCATACTGGCTCTCTTATTGTTCAGATAAGGATTAGAAGCGCGACGAGTCATAGCCTTCTTAGATTCGAACGCCCGTAGAGCTAAACCGCCAAATGCTTTAGAGAAGTCTTCTTCACCGTCGCATAACATATAGCCATCTTGGCCTGAGTCATAACGACCATCTTCGCCTTCTTCAAACAAGAGTTGATTTCTTTCCAGAACCTCTTGTTGCGTTCGGACTGCGTCTTCCCAGCCATCTCGCAGCTGCTGTGCTAGCGGCTCACTAATACTTTGGGGCACCTTTTCGTGACGCAGTTTGGAGATCATAGAGTGTCTGCGCGCCGAGGTCGCCGTAGCCACGGCGTTGTCCACCGACTTTTGTATTGTCTGGGCGAGATCGCGATCCGAGAAAGCCGAGAAGTAGCGGATCGTCGTACTGTCACTTAGATGTCGGACGAGATGTCTAAAATTAGAAAGATTGAAATCATTGCCCTCACAGTCAAGACTGTGAAGGGTTTTATTAGCAGAGATGGCTTCAGCCAAGTCTCCGATGTTCACGTTTAGCAATTGGCTTCGCACGCGAAGGTGCTCCAACCGTGTGTTGAACCTTAGTCCACTCAAAGCCTTGGAGAATTCTCTTCCAAGACGGCCTTCATCCAGCTTGGCATCAAATCCAGAGAGGTCAAGGAACCTAATCGTATGGTTTTGAGAGAAAAGATCCGAAAGAGCTCTACAGGCCGTTTCGCTGGCCGAGTCAGGGGTAGCAGTACCCGCCAGACTCAGGCATTCAATGGTTCGGTTGGCCGTTAATGCCTTCAAAAGTTTGATGTAGTTAGCTTCGAAGGCAAACTCCACCATCTGCACGAATAGTCCCCAAGGGCCAAAGCATTCGGTGATGACCGCACACAAATCATCTATGCCCTCATCTAAGCGGTTGCCGTTGATGTACAATGTAATTTGTCGAGCCTGGCCCATGGCATAGAACATCTGGGCTATCTGAGCACCCGTCAGACCACATTTACTCAGGCGAAGCACTCTGAGGTCTTCGGAGTTCTGTGACGCCAGATATGCAGTCAGAATATCCACAGTTGGGCTATTGAGCTATTCAACTTCTGTTAGTTGCGAGTCCGTGCATGGAATCTATGTCGACTTACAGAAATGCCGGATAAGTCAAGCTCCTCCAGACTCCATGAACTCAGTACATGATCCTCAAATAAAGGAACATCAAACGGGAGTCGAGTGTTGCCAGCGATGTTCAGTTTTCTTATGGCTCGTAGTTGACTAAGCGAGTCCCGGATGGTTTCGAATTTGACCGTACCTTGATTTTCGGATGTATCGATATGCTGAAGATTGGCGCCTTGGCCTGGAATTCCGGCCCAGAGTGTAGTAAGACCCTCATCGCCAAGTCCACAATTAGATAGATCGAGTTTCTTCATGTACACCTCATCAAGTACGAGTAAGTTTGCCAGCTCCTCAATGTCACTTGATGCAATGAGATTGCCAGACATGGTGATGCTGTGGCAAAGACACGCTTGTCGCTTCAGCAACAGAAGAATGGGTCGAAGAACCTCGGAACTGACTCTCCGGGCGCCCTCAGGGTCCTTGGAGCGGCCAATGGTGCTTCGTGGGCCAAGAATATTTCTCAGGTCCATACTTCGGATCGATTCCGAGGAGAATGCCAGGGCATGCATCTCTTGACTGAGAACAGAAGACTGCATTAAAATGTCATAATGCTCTTCAGATATCTTGACCCCGTTCAGTGATGTGTAGGCGATAGTGTCGCCGAAATGGGAGCAATCCTTCTTTCCTGCGATACCTGATAGATCAATATTGCGGAAGGAGAGCTCCTTGAAGTAACTGTTATAACGCAAAGCTCGGAATAGTGCAAGTAATTGTAATGTAGAATATGGTTGTGCGCCAGGAGGTAAAAGGCGAAATGCGGGCTGAGAGGGAGTGTTCCATTCGATGGTCCATCTTGGAACCTGGACCTTGAAAGCAGCGCAATAGGCGTGCAAACTTCGCTCGAGGCCTCCCAAATCATTTCCAGATGTCAACTGAAGTGGCGGAGGAAGGCCTTTGATGTCGAATATTGCCTTTTGCAAATGCTGTGGCCACATGGGTTTCAATTCTCTGTCGACTTTTGTCATTGCCTCGATAACATGTCTGTAATGTACACTAGCAAGCTCGAGTCTGTTCTCACGGCCCAGTGGTAACCTAGCCCTACATTAGAACATGGAGTGATGAAGTATGGTTTGGTGGGACTTACCGGAAGCTCATCACAAACCTTTGTTCGTGTGACGCAACAGACGCTCGGAATCGAATGAGTGAGACTGTGCCGTAGGACTGCACCTTTATGCGCAGGTCACCAGGGGTAGTCGCATAATCTGCCTTGAGAACCTCGAGGAAATACACCATGGCTGGCCCAATGACAATGTAGAAGGACGAGCCATCCACAAAGTGCTGAGACTCATCAGCAGAATTGGCCTTCTGAGGCGAGCCTATTGTACGCTTGACCACGGGAAAAGTCAATATCTTGGTGGCATTGGCATTCGAGTCTGGCTCAGTGGTTTCCACAATATGGTTGATTCTCGCTTTCAAATTGCCAGGGATCAAGGAGGGAGAAGGAGCTCGCCTATGGCTCATTCTACAAGCCTGTTGAATACTGGCCAGCCAGTCATCCCGGTCCTTGGGCAACATGAAGAATAGATGCGCCTTGGAGTACGCGAGCTTTGGCCACCGGGAGAACCACCATATCTCGACGCCAAATCGAGGGCTTGAACCTTCTTCATTGAAAACGCCAACGATGGATCGCAAGGGTATTTCTATCCGCACGTCGGAAGACGACTTGTGAGAATTGGGATGAGTACTGCTGGGCTTCAGTGTCCCGCTGCCCGATTTTATCTGTGGGAAAGCAGATCTGGCTCCTTCTATACTCCCGAATTTGATCAAACAGGTATCTGTAAGAACTAGGTATTCGGCGCGGGCCTTGAGAAGCGAGACATCAGTCTTCAGTGGTCCGTATTCTATAAGCTCCATGGAGGAATAGGGGACTTCGGGAGTAACTGATGGGAATTCCGGAGCGGATGCGCTCATGGGTGAAGCTATCGAAACTCGACGATGTATCCTGTCAATCATGGATCCTGACCCTGAATGTGTCTTCTGTAGACGTCGAATGGAGGAGGAGCTTCGAGATGGGCTCTGTGACATGGATTCCATCGAGGAATTGCTAAGAGAACGAAGAGCTTTCGAGAAAACGCGTGGCTTCTTTCCGTCGACATTATCGAATCCCTTATTACTATCGGTAGGAATTGGTACAGGGGGCGTCTTGAGGGTGGGAAGAGTCTTCCTCTTCCACTTTTCGGCGTTCATGTTGACAACTCCAGGACGAAACTACCACAATATTGTCGCTGGCTTTCAAGGCTCGAGAATTGTTGTTCCCCGAATCACCAGAGATGATGAAATGGTTCAGTATGTATAGATGGCGAGCATGCCGTTAGGGGAGACGCACACGACACCACACTCGCAATTCGAAAACAAATGAGGGTTCTTTGGAAAGAGGCCGAAAACGATATTAGAGATGTGAACCGTGGACTGGGTGACAGGGTGACAGGGTGACAGGGTCGTCTCGACGTCAAGATGTCTCAGTTCATTCGGCTACACTTATGCAATGTCGCAAAATATTGAACGAGCCAAGCTGAAAGGAGCCCCCGCATGCGTTGTCGTCAGAGTCAAGAGTCACAGCGGGACGTGAATGTGGATGCGGATGCGGCTGGCGTCGAATCGGTCGCTAAGTGCTGATGTTTTGGGTTTGACGGTGGTAGAGCGTTGTTGAAGAATGGCTGAGGAATGTGCTTAGAAGTTGAGCGCCATGTACAACTAGTTCCAGTGTGGCCCGAGATGTACTTGGTGGGTAGGTATGTACTGTAGATACTGCAGACAGTCACGCAAGACAGAACTCCTGGGAGGAGGAAAAGAAGAAGGATGAGAATGCAAAGGCCGGTAGAGGCAAATGGAGTGTACGTGGAGGGAGTTATCACGGTACGAGCTGGGATTTCGGTCGGATAGTCGGCGGCGAGGGACTGAATCAGAGGCTTTGATGAGACCAATATTCAAGATGACGTCGTTGGGAGGCAGAAAAGACGGGCCAGCTCGATGAGGAGCAGAGAAACTTGTGAGATCTAGATCACAGTCGCAGGCATGCTGATATACTGCCAGGCACGGGGGGTTGAGGGCAAAGGCGATGCCCAGCAACACAGAGCGGGAGAAAAGTTGTCGAGACGAGAGCCAGCAGGAGGAGGCTTGAGACTTCAATATGAGGCGAGTGAGTGAGTATAAGCTTTTGATCCGGTGGTCCCGGAGACGACAGGGGAAAAGGAGCGAGAGACAGAGTCGTAGGTCAAGTCTTTTGAAGACGAAGAAAAGGAGAGTTTGATAAGTAAGACAAAAGAGGTGCCTAGAGTGGTGATAATGTATGGATGGGTGGATGTCTTGAGCCACGAGCCAAGCTTGGATATGAGCTGACAGACGCCGGAATAGCGATGGATCTAGAAGAGGATGGGGCAAGAAAAAAAGAGAGAAAGGGGAGGGGTTGGCTAGGATTAATTCCAAGGAAAAGCCAAACAAAAGACTCCAAGGTCAAAAGTCGAAAGGAAAGGAAGAAGGAAAATGGAAGAGCAAAGAAAATAAAGTAAGGTAGTAGTTGAGTTAGTCCATACAATCATACCTAAGGTACCTAGGTAGTAAGGTATGGTCTGAGGTCGGGTTGGATCTCACATCCATGGATCCCATCAATTGTCGTCGTCATAAGGACTGCTGCGGCCGGGGTTTTTTTATTTGGTTTTTAGTGCAGGACTAGCTATGGACACAGCCAATGGAATGGATCTGTCTGCCCATGTATACGGACTTTGGGTCAAACAGCTAAAGCTCCACTGAACTCATACTTAGCTAGAGGCATAAGCAGGAGCCATTTTTAGTAGCTTTAGTAGTTTATATACTGTAACTGTATTATAATTTGGTATTAATTATACTAAAAGGGTTAATATATTTTATTCTAATTAGCTTATTTAATTTTAATTATATTTTAATTAAATACAATTTTATATAATATATTTAATAAATATATCATATATCTTCTTAAAATTTAAATTATTATTTACCTACTAATATTATTTTATTTATAGTCTTTAAATATAAAGGTAATTAATTATATACCTAGATATATATATTTAATTAATAAA
>JAAOAJ010000385.1:0-72542 GCA_013781345.1 Fusarium coicis
GGGGGGTGGGGGGGGGGGGGGGGGGGGGGGGTGGAGTTTGGAACCGTTTCATCGGAAGTCATATATAGGAACATCATCCTAGGTGATGGGTATATTAAGGTAAATTTAGTGTACTTAGACTAATCTTAGTGGGTCTTAACAATAGGTTTCATCTACCTACGTCGCCCGCATATCAGGTTCAGAGCACGTAACGGAAATGGGGGTTCTGCCAAATGTCAGTATCTCGTCACAATGCTGGTCTGAAGCGAAACTTACCTCGAAATCTGTCAAGTCAGCTCCATCCACTTCAGAAGCGTCCTGATTGTTCGTCCCAACAGCTGTAGCTGCAGCATCTCGTCGTGCATTTCGTCTGGACAAGAGTACTCGCAGCATAATTGCGACGACCATCTGAGCCACGGAGCAGCTGAGAATCGTAATGCATCCGGATGGATACAATAGCGCCTCAGAGCCCAAGAAAGCATGAGGGCCGATGACATTCCCGACACAATAAGCAATGAAGACCATCGCTGAAGCAGTGATACGCTTGGTGTAGCCACCGAGGTTGCTAGCGGGCATCTGCATCGCGAGAACTAGAGAGCAGACAAAGGCACCGATGATGTAATAACCAAAAAGCACGCCGATCTTGTGATGCTCACGATCAAGTTTCCAGAGCAGGCAAACTCCAATCATGGTGGGGATAAGATAGACAGCCATGACGATGGTTCGGCAGTTCTTGATGCGTGAAGCTAAGAAAGTGCCCGATAGAATGTACATGACTTGGAATGCGCCCATAGGGATACCAAGAGCGACTGTCTCAAGAGGGTCCTTGACAACGCCCTTGATGATGAGCTTGCCGAAGTTGGCAATACCTCCATTGATGGTCTCGTTGAGGAGCATGAACAAGACAAGAAGCCAGACTTGAGGATCGATGAAAGTCTCCCGAATTTGGTTCCACTTGATGGTCTTGTTTAAGACACCAGTTCGAGCGAGACGACCACGGCCGATGAGTAGGGCTCGTTCTTCGAGCGTGAAGTGGCGAGCTGACATGATACTGTCGGGGAGGAAGAAGAGTAGGACAAAGCCCCAGACGACTGTCATACCTCCACAGGTCATGAAAACAGCCTTCCAGACGGGAAAGTTCTTGATCTGGCCAATGCCGTAGGTAAGAATACCGCCAAGCTTTTTAATGTCAGCATGGCCAGAACAAAGAGGGGAGATGGGCGTACCATAGCTCCAATACCATTACAGCAGTAGAAGATACCAGCTCTGAATGGCTGCTGCTCACGCGTATACCACATCGAAACGATCATCATGAAACACGTCGTGATGGGCGCTTCAAAGACGCCAAGGAAAAATCTGCATGTGGCCAATGAACCAAAGTTATTTCCCGCAGCGGTCAACAACAACACTGTACCCCACAGAATTACACAAGCACTGACTACCTTGGCCATTCGCGTTTTCTGTGCGAGAAACAGCCAAGGGTATTCCGCAGCCATATACGCAAAGTAGAAGACCGAGACAAACCAGGAATACTGATCTGATGTGATTCCTGTGTCTGTAAAGAGGTCGAAAACTGCTGCATAACTTAAGGCATTCTTATCAATGTATTGGAGCATATATGTGCCCATCAACATGGGGAGGAGGATCATATCGCCCTTTCGGATGAGCTTCTTGTTGAGTTCCGTATCGGTCATCAGTTCGCCGATATATTCGTTTGTGAAATTATGTTGACGGAGAAATGTTTCTGTAGCGTCAAGCTCGACGACTTCGCCTGCTGTGATTGAGTCGAGCTTTTTCATCGCGATTTGCTCTTCGGTGAGCTTCTTGCCATTGGGTAATGGCCCCGTTGTGGTTGGAGACATCGCTTGGGAAGTAAGAGTTTTAGGGCCTTTATCCTAAGTGATGAGAATATTTAGGTGAATTTAGGATAACTTACGATGCCTTTAGACCAGTGGCACTCAGTACCCTTGAATCAATCTCAGAAGCACTCTACGGTGACAGCTCCAAAATCCACGATGATGGGAGATCAAAGACCCATATAACCTTTCCTTCAGTCAAACAATCTATAGACAATCGTCCGCGGTACATGACCCTCGTATCAAACAAGCGAATTAGCCCTATCAGTCTATTATGCAGATCTCACCCCAACGAAGCAGCAGTTCCCGACTCAAGAGAGAACGAACGGCATTCTCACCAATGACAACCACCCAAGTTTGCGGGGTTTAGGCCTAGTTCCAGTTGGCCGCTATCATGCTCCGATACTCGGTCCTCAGATCTAATACCGGCCACGATCGGGTCCATATTCAACAGGCGAAATCGCGGGGCAGGAAAGTTCCCCGATCTGAAAAGGGAGATTCACGTGTTTTATTCCTCAGATTGGAAAGATAGGGCGCAGATGGTACTTGTGACCGGTGATTTTGCTGTTAAAGCCGTTGTCGGAGCTGAGCCGTGCAGAACGGAGCAGTTTTTGGACGCCGAGGAGATGCCCCTCCTAGGATGGCGCTACTCCAACGTGGAGTTTCGTCAGTGTCGAGTCTTGACTCTATTTAACCATTGTATTCTCACGATTCCTCTTTTGTGACAGTAGCAAATTAAGTCAAAATGGGTAGCCAAATTTGTCCAGACACTCCAACCATCGCCCTCCCCCAGGGCAAGCTTGTCGGCGTCAAGCTGAGTGACAGTCTACCCCAAGCTGTAGATGGTTGGATGGGCGTTCCCTACGCTTTACCCCCAACAGGCGATCTCCGTTTCCGTCTCCCCGTCAAAGTACCAGCTTCACCTGACAAAGTCATCGACGCATCTGAATATGGCCCTGCAGCTCCTGGCAAGGGACTGTTGGTAGGACCAACGCTTGAACAGAGTGAGGATTGTTTGACAGTGAATATCTTTCGCAAGTCAGCGGATAAGCATGAAAACTTGCCAGTAGCTCTTTACATCCATGGCGGCGCCTTCAATAGAGGTTCGGCGCATATGCACAAGACAGCGTCGATGGTGGCGAATGCACCCGAGGCCTTTGTTGCTGTGACGTTTCAATATCGAATTGGAGCTTTGGGATTCTTGCCCTCGAGTCTGAGTGCCAAGGAGGGTGTTCTCAACCTTGGATTAAAGGATCAGATTCTCATGATGGAGTGGGTGCAAGAAAACATCGCTGCCTTCGGTGGTGACCCCAGTAATGTCACATTGTTTGGACTGTCTGCTGGTGCTCATTCTGTAAGTTCCAGCGACAATTTGAGCAGAAAGTCAACTAACTTGCAGTAGATTGGTCATCATATCATGCACTACAAGGAGGATGTTGCCCCTCTCTTTCACAAAGCCATCATTGAATCTGGAGCTCCTACATCACGAGCCGTGAGACCATACAATGCGCCGATTCATGAAGCCCAGTTCAAGGACTTCCTCCGCGCGGTCGGTGTCCCTGAAGGTCTCCCAGAAAGTGAGATCTTTCCTTATCTACGCCAACAACCAGAGAAGGTCATCACCGATGCGCAAACAGCCACATTTGGCAAGTACAACCCCTCTCTTCGGTGGGCGTTCCAACCTGTCATTGACGGTGAAGTCATCGCTCGACCGCCTCTCGAGACATGGAAGTCGGGCAAGTGGCACAAGGTGCCCATAATGACTGGCTTCACAACGAACGAAGGTTCGCTTTATGTTAACAAGCAAATGTCGGAGTCTTCTCAGTTCCGACACTTTTGGGCCGAGTTGCTGCCGCTGCTTACCTCCGAGGATTTGGACACTATTGAGAAACTCTACCGAGATCCAGCCGAGTTTGAGGATTCCGAGTACAAGGAGACACGCAAAGATATGGGATCACAGTACAAGCGTATCGAGGCTGCATATGCCCATTATGCTTATGTCGCTCCCACGCGTCAGACAGCCGAGCTCGCCTCCCCATCAGTACCCGTCTACCTCTACCACTGGGCCGCTGTCAGCACGGTCAACAACGGTGCCCAGCACGCCGATAACATGCGTTACGAAGTCTGCGATCCCAAGGTCGTTGCTGTCTCTGAAACACAAAAAGACCTTGCCAAGACATTGAACCATTATGTTACCAGCTTCATCACAAGAGGTGATCCCAACGCTGTATCTGGAGAGTACCCACAGAGACCCAGATGGGAGGCATATGATCCCAAGAGTCCCAAGGTATTGAGATTCGGCGAAGGCAATGAAGAGCTGATAGGAGGAGATGCTGGCAAGACCGCTGTGTTCACGGATGACGACTGGGCTCGCAAGCAATCTGAATTTTGGTGGAGCAAAGTAGACATCTCGCAGCAGTGAGCATAGAAAGAAGAAAAATAAAAAAACAAGCACAAGTCTGTTGCTGAGTGATAACAATGCCCAAACAATATTACCTCCCGCTTCAAGTGGTTGCAAATGCTCCTTGGTAGAAGTAGTATGACTTACTAAAAATGGAAACAGTGCATCTGCACTTGCCTTGCCTCGTGACCAAGCAAAGATTTAGCCTTTGAACTTTCGTTGAACCTCAACACTACCTCCAACGCCGGCTGAAACATGGCAACTCACAGAAATATGGATAATACAATCGCAAAAAGATATCTTGAGATTCAGCTCTATCAATGCGTAATCAGGGAATCGAACCCTGGGCTCCCCGACGCTGCTCGAATGGCAACGGAGAATTTTACCACTAAACCAATTACGCTTCTACTGATGGTGTTTGGACGATCACAATGCAAACCAAGTTCTCACAGGACAGGGAAGTTTGACGTTGACATTGAGAGAGAGGTTTGTGTAGCTAAAATTACATAGAAAGCCATTGAGGCATAGGTTGCAATAGGCTATGAACAAACATCCATTTTCTGTTTACACGAGAAGACCTCAAAACTCATAGATTGAGTCATGTTTCTTAGACTCATCCCATATCAACATAACCTACCCGCTGTTTCTCTCTTCTGCCCCATGATGTTCACTCTCGGGAGGGCTTTCCATCTCTTGATGAAGGTGAGTTTGAGCATGAAACTTTACCTCCGTATTTCTTCGTCTTGATGATGACTGTTGAGTTGCGTTATCATCAATATTGCTTGAACTTGGGACGGAACTAGACGGCTCTGATATGTCTTGACGGATTGGATGTTCGCGACCTGTTTTGACGTTGCCAATGTTGGATGACCGATGAGCTTGGTTAAGAGCAAAGTCTCCCGAGTCAAAATACTTTCTCCCCTTTCACCCTGTTAGATTGGCATATTTCGAGGACAAAATCGTTCATGCGAACCTCTAATTGGTGATTGAGAAGGCTGCCTCGCTTTGGAAGGATCCCATATCGATTCAAGAGGCGCTTGTTATTATCTGTATCCATGTCGGTTGGTTTGGTCTGGTTAATAGCCCAGTACGGAATTTTGATGGGCAAAGTGCTTGGTTCAAAAAAAAAAAATGATCCAACGTATTTTATTCTTGGTATTGTTAATATTGCCCATTCTTGGGGACCAGAGAAACACTTAAAACTACCTCCAGAAAGTAATGGTTCATACTGGACCTCGCTCTAGAAGCGCATGACGTAGCGTAGGCTGTCTCGTGCCAGAGATGCATATTGAACCCTGCATTTTACCATGGGTTGCGGACCGTTCTCGAAGGGTCTTGGGGGGGTTCATGTGTCAAAAGACTATGGGTTGCAACCATCAGTCACATGCTAATGGGAGTTTTATCGCGTACAGTGTTTATCCTCACTTCACGAACTGATTCAAGATGCATGTTCAGTGAGACTGATGGACAAGAAGCATACAAAGGAGGACTGTTGTATGAATTGACAACTGCGACGCTTGGGTGATGATCCAGTCTAGCCAGTGCGATTCTTCAGATGCCGTGACAGCGACCCCAGAGCATCAGCTGGCCTAGGGGCTGGATAACCCACTGTAAATCAAGGCCTCGCTTAGAGTCTTGTCTGAGCTCAAGTGGGCTGTGCCACGTTCATTGGACCACCAAGAATGATTGCCTATGGATCTAACGGAACTGGTCAGAGCAGAAAGAGAAGAGAAATCAGCAGCAAGAAAAGGAACATGAGAGAGACTTGCGATGGGATTTAAAACAGGATGTCTCTTGGACCCTGTATTTCATTACGTAGGGCGGTCAGTAGCGCTGATATGCCGAAGAATCCGAGTGCAACGTCCACCCCGCAGTACCGGTTTGGCACTGTCCGTGACTGTCCACCTCCTGGGTCATGGACTGCGGAGATTCACCCAACGCCCCGTGGCAGACGATATAAATACAGTACAGCGGTCATAAATGCGCTGCATTCGCCCAAATCTCTCAAAGTGGAACACCATCGCCGATCAATCCTACGAACTTACCAAAATGCCATTCGTTAATGAACCTACCTCTCCCTTGGAGGCTGAGGTCTCTCAACAGTCGCCATCATCAAACAAAGAAACATATTCGCTTTCTTTATCGGAGCATACAAGAAACCAGATAGCGGTTCTGCTCGAATCACCCAACGCGCAACTGTCGCCGGACCTGGCTTTCTTGCCCAGTAGCTGTGTTCTTTCATTACCGCGACTGAACTCAGGATCAAGCGCGAGCACACAAACATAATGGCGTCGTCATCTTGAGTAGATCAGATATCCTGAACGAAAATTGGCCGAGATTGGGACAGAGAGCTGTGACTTGCAATGAAGTCCAATGTTACGAAGGCATTATTCATGTTTCTTTTCGGATGGATCGGCGGAACGGTCGGGACCAAAATGAAAACCTGTTGATTGCGGAGGTGGCAGGACATAATAATGCGGGCTTAGAATGCGCACGCCCGAGATTCTGGGCCCGGGGACATTCATCCCCAGGAGGGATTTCCTACATAATTAATTGAGATCAAAAAACTATGTCAAATTGTCGATGTTAATTCTGAGATGAGATCAACATTTTATTTTACCGAGTTTGGAAAATGAATTGGCAGCTGGCCAAGCATCTCGATCGGCAGTTGAATGTACCGAACACAACTTGATCTGCCGAATATCGTGCTTCCCCAATCTATCACGTTAATTAAGCATAGTTGCATATCTCGGCATATATAGGCGAGATATCTCAACAGCTTCGAGGTGATACTAATAGGCAGAAATCGAGCAGAGGCGAAGGCGATACTCTTGTGGGTGAATCTCGAGCGCAAGCATTCGGGCCTTGAAGGCGTCAATTCCGCCATGCAATATCAGTAGCATAGAAGCAAGAGTGATTCTGTCTCTTGTCTTTCTAGCAAGTAACTGTAGACTGTAGTTGACTCAGGATAGAATTAAGATTGAAGCCGCAGGGGAAGTCAGTTGTACTTGATTGAGACTTCATTGTCAAAATGCCTCATACCGCGAGCCTCGGGAAGTAAACAAACATGCTCAACGCCGAAAATTGTAACCCTTGGGGATCTTGAGGAATACAATTGAAGGTTCTAGTTGTTCGTTTCGTTTAGATGTATATTCTAGATTTCTTTAGATTCGTTCGGTCTCCTTGACAATGAAATTGCTTGTAGTCCAATCAGTGCGAGGCATCCCCAGGTCAAAATTACCAAATCGGGAGAATCACCATGAGTCATTCTGTGTCATCCTGTATGGAACATGTCTAATTCCGCGCTTCCCGTGCTATATTCAGGGGTGGTTAGCCAGTTTATCTTGATCGACGCAGTGTTCGCTGTCGGGCAAGTTAATTTTGACAGCACAAGTTAGAGAGGCCTTCAAGCCTGGAAGTGGGTTGTCGGAGTCCCTAAATTTTATACCATTCAGAAGGTGGTACTGTAGACTCGTAAAGCCCTTCCATTAGACATAGATTTTAGATTTAGGCTTTATTTGAAGATATCTTTTACTACGATTCCGTCGCTCGTGTCCACATCTTTTTGTATGTCTCGGAGTGTCAATGGTGGTTCAAGGAGAACAGCAACATCAGACCTGAGTGATTACTTTCAGGACGGTATGTGTGGCGGTGGACTTGCAGCGAGGCCCCTCATCCATTTAACGGGCACTTCATCAACCCCGAGCCGCTGCTTTGCAGCATTGAGAGCAGGGGACGTTCTCACGGTCAACTCTTTTCTTCTCGGCGTGACGTAACATATAGCGAGCTATACAAAATGATTCATCGTGAGCACTGAGGTATCATTGCATTTTGAGATCATCAGCTAGTAAGACGATAATATGGGGCACGCAGCGATGCATAATATAGCATATAAACTGTGACAGCAGTCTTTTAGCTTAGATCTGACAATGCTAGATCCGCAGTCAAGCACTGCCAAGAAGACTACTCACGAAAGGTACAGTTTATCCTGATTTCTTTCTCATACTCATCACTCTACATGATGCATAATATTTTGCCGAACTGAGGTTACTCGCATGGAATACTGCGTCTTTGAGGACCCATTGAACCGACATCGCCTGACATATGAGACTTCCCATCGTATCTTGTTTCAGTGTATCACAACGTTATTTGCTAACTTTGGCAATACTTAACAGGCAAATCTGGGGCTCAAAGACTCAGGCTGCCTATGATGAAGGAAGGGCGGGCTCTCGAGATGAGTATTGCTGCTGATAACCTTAAGCTAGTGGGTTGTGAGTAAGTCAGTTGCTCGCGGATCTGTTCTTACCTCACTAATAATATTCTAAGCTATGATTACTACTGTCTGGTGAGTCTTTTGCTTGTCTATCGATTCTTATGTGAGCCCTGGCGGAGGGACGAAAATTCATGACTGGTATCGATGTCTAAGTTGTGGGCTAGAAGTGTTATTTGCAGTTGAGACTTGTGGCTATGAGCTTATTCCGGCAGGGGGAACCTAGAAAACCCAGGACCTTGATCCTTAGTGATAAAGGAATTTAGGTAAATTAGCAAATACTTAAGAAATTTATATTAACTTTAGGAAAGTCTTTACTAAATTTAGGATGCCCTTTACTAAGCCTATTCAAATATTATAAATAAACGACTGATATCTTCTTGCTCCCCAAGGGAACCTTAGTGGCACGCCTAACCATTCTCCACTGTCTAAAGCATCCTCGATCACTCAGACCAACAACGGAATATCGCCCAAACTCCTAAAGCAAGCCTTCAAGTCCCACTCTTGGCTTAACTCCCCTCGCCGTGCCCACGTTTGCCGAATGATCTTCATAGCCTCGATCAGACCGCCCACATTACTCAGGGGCTTCGTTCTACTAAACACTTGTTCAACTACAGTCTCTTGACTTTCGGAGGCCAAACACCCTGTCACGCAGATGGGCCACGCAAGCGTCGTCAACCAGCTTGGCGTCGTCAGGTTTTCCAGCAAAACTAGACTTGCGGACACGAGATCGACGACTTCATCCATATCTGGTTGCCATCCCGAGAGAACGACAATTAGGTAGAGCCGTGCAGCGTTCGCCCATACCCGAGTAATGGTATAGTAGGCGTCGTGTGGAGGGCGCATGGTTCGTAGTAGAGTGAACTCTGCGAAAGTCTCACCTCGCTGATTGGTGGTCTCTTGTACTCGGTGCTCTTCATCATTCAGCATCGCCAAGCCTCCATCAAGCTTTTCAAGAATTTTACCTGCCCTTTGAACCAAAGTCATAAAAGAGAAATTCCCTTTCCTTTTCGTCTCTTTCTTCCAGGCGTTGAGAGCGACTGCTTCCGCAATGCTGTGAAACACCCAGTTCTCGCACCCAGTCACATCTTTCATGTTTAGACTGGTTTCGCCTTGGCCCAACATCAATCTTTCGTGATAGTCATTGAGGCTTGGAACCTGTTCCAGTGCGCTACTAGATACGATGTCGGCGAGAATGATCTTGGCAGCGAAAAAGCGCAAAGCTACTTGCGTTGAAGAAAACAAATTGACGCCTGAGCAATTAATTCTGTTCGCCTGATCCGCTGACATCTGCGTCGGATCAAATGTCACGCGCCACACAACATGCCTTGATTCTGGTGAGTCAAGAATCTGTTTGAAGAGGATTATCGCAGCATGGAGATGAGGTCTCCATGCTTGGGAGTACTGAGTCATGGTCTCGAACTCGAGTAACAGCATGATGTCTCCAAAAAGATGCGTTCTCTCCCATAGATTAGCGGTGGTGCCAAGCATCTCAACCCTGCTCTGCATTCCCTTGAATGCTTGCTCCGATTGCTTTTGAACTTGCTCCCAGGCAAAGGTGGAACACATGGTATATCCAGCGCCAGGAACGAGGGGCACGACTGAGAAGAAGTACGTAACTAGGCTCACAATCAATTTTCTTGACTCGGGGTTTCTGAAGGCAGCAACTAGGAGCCAGTTATGACCGCCTTCGAAGAGCGAGGTGTGATAGAAGGGTTGCAGTAGTGGAAAGACATAGTCTTTGTAGGTCATGAGATAACGCAGATCCTCTTCGCCGTCGAGATCGACCTTGAGCCTCTCGCGGAAGGTGTTTCCAAATAGGAAGTGCTCCGGATTGTCGCGTAGTGGTAGGTCGACAGTATCGAGTACATTGTGTGTGCGATTGTCAGTGTCCAGCGAGATACCAGTATTGTTGCTAGGCCAAGAAGCTGGTGTCGTGTCGTTGACCGTCTCCGCGGGAGTCGTACCAGGTGGGGATAAAGCAGATGCTTCAACAAGAGGATTTGGCTCATTTTCGAGTTGATGAGTAATCTTCTGGATCATCTGCCTCCCCCTTTTATTTCTAGCATTTCGTTTGACCTGGGCCTTCAGGCGCTGGCTCATCTGCCGCTGTTTTTCGCCATTGTCAATCCATTCTGGCTTAGCATCGCTGAAATGACACGCCAATCCGAGCGCAGCACAATTTCCGCAAGTCGGATGAATCTCGTCACATTTCTTGTGGCGTAAGCGACAGATCCAACAGCTTCCATTCTTTCTCATTGTTTGTAATCGTGGTTATGCAAGAGCTGGGTAGCGCGACTGGAACTCAAACCTCCGCGCGGAGATACTTGAGCTAAGACTACGATGATTCGCTAGGGGGTGACGGATACTGATTAGTCATTGAGAAGGGCTCTGCGCGTTGATCATTACCGCGCGGAATGTCAAAAAGTCGGAGACCTTTGGCTGTCAGGACTCGATAAAGGGATGTAGGAAAACCCGTATATAGAGGCATCCATCCGCGCAACGATTTACGTTCAATTCTCACTCTTAACTATCATTATTTCATTTACTATGCCTTCGTTAACTGTCCTCGTACTTGGCGGCACCGGCCCTGCCGGTATCAACCTGCTACGGGAGCTACTTCATCGCAAATATAAAGTGGTAGCATACGCAAGGAATCCTCAAAAGGTCCCTGAAGATTTGGCTTCCCACCCATCACTCGAGGTAAGTCTCACGTATGATGGCAATCTTGAACGGAGAAAGTAGCTAACTTTCCCAGATCGTCAGGGGCGATCTGTCCGACAAGGCAGCTCTCGACCGAGCCGTGGCTAAGGTCAACATCGTTATTTCGCTCCTTGGACCACTAATCAGCGATCGAACCACGCCCCCAAACACTATTCCCGACTTCTACAAACACTCCCTGTTTCCTGCGATGCGCCGACACGGCGTTAAGCGAATCTTTGCAATGGGAACGCTCACCATCACCCAGAAGGAAGATTCGTGGACTATGCTCCAACCAACAATAAATCTCATGGTTCGCACCGTATTTTCGAACGCTTATCGTGGTATCACCTCGATCGGAAAAGCATTTGAGGTCGACGCCAAGGACCTCGATTGGACCATATTCCGTATCTCGGCCATCCCTGGAGGTTCTGATAAGGAAAGCTGGGCAAAAGACAGGGAAGACGGAAAGCCTTTCGTTGGATACGTTGGGCAGAAGGGCTATACGTACTCTTTCTCACGAGGCGCACTGGCAAGATGGCTTGTTGATGCTGCTGAAAGTGGGCTACAGGATTGGGTGCGCAAGGCACCTGCGGTTTCCAAGCTGTCTGGCAGCTGAACATCTCACCCTGATCATGTCTTCTCAACTCCGTTTCTTTTGGTTTTGTCTAGTATGTAGCTGTTGTTCTGGTTTCCTGGATTGGCAAATGCTGGGCCTTTATTGTACGTGATTAATCCTTAAATACTTCTGCGAAGATGGCCGTAACCAAGTATATGGGACTGGGAAATGATAATGAAAGTGCTTTTCGATAGCCTTACTGCAAACTCCAATCGATCAAAAAATTTCTCGGTGTACAATTCGCCGCCTCAGCAGAAGGATAATGTCTTGACGTCAGTGGTCAGAAGGAAATCGTGACCTCGTCAACGACGCCCTTGCCACTCGAGTACAAATAAGTTTCCAATGATCCTTAACCGTCTTACGTCAACTCAATTCCTTACTCACTATAAAGGAGAATAGAAACATTTACCAATACCTCACTCATATTAAGTCGTCATTGCCTTGTCAGCCCATAATTCTCAGCATGTCGTATCCTGATCTTACCGTGTTCAAGGCCCTGTCATTTGACTGCTATGGCACTTTGATAGACCAAGAGTCTGGTATGATTCGTGGCTTACAGCCTATCATCAGTCGTCTTCCTTCTGAAAACGATTACAAAAAGAATCCTGTTTTGTTGATCCAGCGCTTTCATGAGCTTACCCAAGTCCTTGAAGAGGGGGAGCCTACCCTACGCTACGGCAGTATCGTCTCGCGCTCGTTCAAAAGTCTCGCAGACGAACGTGGCGTTTCTGTACCCGATGAAGAAATGAACCATCTTGAGTCCCTACCCGGGACTTGGTTACCATTCCCCGACACAATCCCAGGCTTGCAAATTTTAAAGAAACACTACAAACTCATCATTCTCACTAACATGGATAACATCAACGCCTCTTCAACTCTAGAGCATCTTCAGCCCGCTGAATTTGACAAGGTCTATACTGCCGAAGACATCGGTAGTTATAAACCCGCTAAGGGAAACTTCGACTACTTGTTTGGTCATCTCAGAAGCGATCTGCACGTCGACAAGGATCGCGGGGAATTACTACACGTAGCGAGAAGTTTGACTGCAGATCACGTCCCGGCCAAACGGTTCGGCCTCAGAAGTGTCTGGATCTCTCGCGGCGGGGAAAAGAAAGAGGGTACAGGTGTCGGAGGTGACTATGAGAGATTGAAAGAAAATGTGGCGTTTGAATGGAGATTCGATAGCATTGGGAAATTTGCGGAGGAAGTTGAGAAACAATTCGCTGAAAAGACCGCGTAGAAATACGCGGTTTTGCGCTGCGGCCTGAATAGTTACAATGTAGGGTCATGGATCATGGGTGAAGTAGGGCTGAGCGCTGAGTTATGCCCGGCAGATAACATTCAATATTACGGCGGTAAATATGCAATTCATCGAGATGAAGCCTTGCTTTGTTTATACGGCCCGAGTTCAAATTCAATGGCAGCTGTTTTTAGGTCCAAAGTATATAAAATTAGTATTGTTTCATCTTCTGCAGCAGCACGGCCCAGCGCAGTGGAATGTGGTGCGATTCACTCACTCAGCCTCACTTCCCAATCGTGATTCAGTCCCGATGCTAACAAAAACTCAAGGACCTCGCTCGTTCTAGACCGTCTCAGCGCATGAAATGTGAAAAATGTCACCCGCTATGACCAAAATTGCCGAAACGCCCAGGGCTCGGTGCGCTAAGACACATGGGATGGCCGCTATGTCTGAGCGTTTTACCAAGAATGTTCTAGCGAGGAACGTGTGAACACCAAACACTGACTCGCTCGACGCCACATCGCGAGCGCCGATCCTAACTTGCGGACGCCATGTCAGGAATAGAAGGACGATGAGCTCTGTGCCGAGGCTCGCTTTTTGAGGTGAGAGAAATAGAGTTGAGTTTTGACGTGAACTCGAGAGTTGTATTTTCATCCACTATTGATGTGCAATCGTGCCGTAGCAAGCGAGTCGATCTTTGGGTCGGTGAAGACCCATTTTGTAAGCATATTTCTTTTGCCTTTTTTTTCTTCATCAACCTGAGACACCACATTTTATCTCCACTATCTTCAAGGGTGATGGATAACGCTCCAAAGTGACAAGATGTCAAGAATGGATCTCAATTACGTACTGACCCGTAGAATAGCCAAATGACTTCCACGTTTTTCCTCTCACGAATCTGCAGCGGAAAAAGCCACATCCGTGAGAGACGACTAGGTTGGCCTAGCCCCGGCGCGAAAAGAGTCGGCCGAGAACTCTAGTGCTGAAAAATTGCCAGGATTCCCTTGATGCGTTAATACAGAACGGGCGCTCAGCTGCGAAGCGATGTCACATCGTGGATCTGTGCCTCTGGGCGATAAATCCTTTACATTCTTGGCCCATTCAGGGTCTTTTTCCCTCTTAATACCCGTGGGGGGCTGTCATTTCTCATCTGCAGTTCGCATCTCGTTCCTGAGATTCGACAGATTCTCTCGTTTGAAACAATAATAATGGCGTGGGGCGATCTTCCCGTTGAAGGGCGGACGTTGGATCCTTTGAACGATGATCTTCGACACGGATTGACTGCCGTTACTGTCCTCGCTTTCATTTCGTTCTTTTCTGCGAGTACTTTGTTCTTTTATTTGGTGTATAAGCTTACGACATGGAGCCTGTTCATCAAGTCGCAGCCTTCGGGGCACTTTGAACAAACGACTGGACCGATTCAGAGGGCGATAGACTTTACACTGGGTATTGATGGGATATTTGCTGAGAACGATCAAGACGCCAACAAGAAGGCTGATGGAAATGTCCCTACCGCCCCTCGACGACCGAATCAGTTCCTCGTCCTGATCATCAATTTACTACTCGCCGACATGCACCAAGGAGTAGCCTTCTTTCTCAACGCGGCGTGGCTTCGAAATAATGCGATCATGGTCGGAACAGCGTCTTGCTATACCCAGGGACTCTTCGTGTCGCTTGGTGACTTGGCTTCGTCCATGTTCATCACGGCGATAGCCATACACACGTACCTTGCGGTGGTCAAGCGACGACAGACACCGCAGAGAGTACTCTACGCAATGATTGTCGCTATCTGGATCTTTGTCTACGCCATTTCCCTCATTCCCATTGCCGTGACTCGCAATGGTGCAGAGTTTGGAGGCTTTTTCGTCCGCGCTGGAAGTTGGGTAAGTCCAGTATTCGTCATCGACTGTCGGTAGCCCTCTAACAATTTACAGTGCTGGATGAACCGAAAGTACGAGAACCTTCGACTATTCACACATTACCTCTACATTTTCCTCGGCCTCGGTACGACATCAGTCCTGTACCTCATCATCTTTTTTCATCTCCGCCGTCAAGCCCGATTTGAGTCTTCAGGATCACCAAGCCAGGCCGATACCATGCAACTCCAGCTTAGCCGCAACCCTGCCTTCCTCATCTACCCCGTCATCTACGTCATGTGTACCCTTCCTCTTGCGGCTGGCCGTATTGCAACCATGGCTGGCGCGAATGTGCCCAACGGCTACTTCTGCTTTGCAGGTGCCATGATCGCATCCAACGGTTCCTTCGATTGCCTGCTGTTTGGCACAACCCGAAATACCATCGTTTTCGCCTCAAAGTACGATATCTCGTCCGACGACGTTGGCCTAAGCACTTTTGCCTTCCTCAAAACACCTAGTCGTCGGTTCGGAAACACAATCTCGATCCAGGGGGGCCAACAAGCAGACGAGAACGTCGCTGGAGGATGGTGGTCGTGGCCTGCTAGGGCAAGCGGTTCAGAGAACAGAAGCAGAAAGGGAATGACACGCACCATCAGCCAAGAGTCTCTGAGAGGACCGGCTATTCAGATGGATACCGTGACATCGGTGGTGGTCGAGGTTGATGACTCAGCGGAGAGAGACCCAAGATACCCAGATACAGCAGCGAGCTCAAATCCTTCGCTACGCAGTGCGGAAAAGGATTATACGAGAACGATACAGAGAAGCATGGATGCTCATAGATAAGATTTTGATGTTGATACCAAGTAATGAAAATAGAAGCTTTAATGATTTTGGCACATTAAGATATATACATTGCAACAGGTATGCTGTGAAACATGTACTGAGCATGATGGAAGCCATAACAAGGGACAAGGCCATTACCTTGCTTTTAGAACCTTTCCTCTGAAGTCTCCTCCCGTCCAGTCTCTGAAGCCTTGTCAGAACCTGCATCCCCTGAACCTACCTCCGAACCCTCCTCAGAATCAGTCTCTGAATACTCCGAACCAGTATCTGAATACACAGTCGCTGGGTTTCTTTCCAGCTCATCAAGCCAATCTTCGTCTGGTTCATACCATATCCTGGTTTTTGCGCACTTCATTTCGATGCCGATTTTGACGGCAGGCTCGGAGAGTTGCCACGGCGGTTCTGTGCCTACTGGCGACGTCCACGCAATGACGGAAAGCGCCGGAAACAGTGCCTCATGGTCGATGAGAGTTTTGACCATATCGTAATCCGCAGGAATCAAATACCACCACGGCTCATAGTCGTGAGTGAGTTCTTGACCTGGGAGCAATAACGGGGTCTTTTCATAGATTTCAATGTCCTGCAAGAACAGCACCTTCAAGTTTGGCGGTAGATGCTCTCTGAGCCTGGGCAACCACTCGATATCACCTCGATAGAGATAATGCCCAAAAAGAGCCTTTGGTGGGGCGGCGATATATTGAAGCGACTCGAAATTGGCAAAGTTCATTGGCTTGTCTTCGAAGTATGGGCGGTGACAGTCCCAATAAAGATCTATAACCTTGATACTCTCCCGGCACGGTCTTAGAATTCGTGGAAAGTTCGGGGTACCTCGGTCTATTTCATTCATATGGTGATGAAACTCAAAGCGCTTGAGTTTCTTTGCATTCCGCAGGAGCCTTTCCAGAATCTTGTCTGTGTAATTGTAGACTTCTAGGTGCAGGAACTCGAGGTTCTCTAACGGAAGAGGCTGAACTAATTCGGAGGCATAACGATCGAGTCTAACGTCACGGAGGCGCAAAGATGTAAGGCTGGGGTAGCGAAATAGTTTGATCTCATCCAAAGACAAAATTCGCGGTTCTGGGCCTCTGATATCGTAGAATACTATGTGCCATGAGTCCCTGCCATTCTTATGATTATTGCCAAACTCACCCGTCTTCAGCTTAGGCTTGGGGGTCATACGTCCGGCCAGAAGCGAGGCCATGTTTTCAAAATCAGCTAGGCCGTCTCGGGCCCCAATGATCATGGTCTCCCCATTACTCAAAGTGGCGCTCTCGATGTTGCGAAGGTCGAGGCAGAGGAGCAGCCAGAAATATCGAGCATCAACGTTTTTGACATCTAAATGATGAATCATGTTGAGGATCCTGGGATCTCCTTTGGCGACTCTGAGAAACCTTCTGAAATGTCTATCTCTGGAGAAGATCATTCTCCTGTAAAACATTGACTTGGCCATTGCGTTAATGGTCCTACTCGTCTGCATGAGAGGCTTGATTTGGCGTGGCTCGAGCTTGCGTAGAACCATCGAGAATATCTCGGGCGGTAGGCGATCCAGCCTCATTTGTCCTTCCATATTTGCTATCCTTGTCGTGATAGAGAGGTTTTGTTGATGATGAAGAAGGGATGAAACAAGCGGGGATGGATGATGTCCTGAGTGAACTTAATCAAACACAGGAAAAGCTAGCCAGGTATGGTTTAGGGGATAACCCATCTGGTGGTTGACCAATCAAACGCCATCCCACCGTACGTGAGATCAAGACTCTGTTTTGTGTCTGATTTAATGACATATAATATTTATAAATTAGTATGCTTTGATGTGGTTCTCTGTCTAGATATACAGAGTGCTTAAATTATAATACATTGAATTGACGTGCGCAATTAAAAAGTCACTTCATCGCTGCAATAGGAATTAAACCTAGCATGTGTATCACCATCATCATGCATGTCATCAGCAAATGCGGTTACGAAATCACTGATGGGGTCCAGACTTTAGACTGTGGCAATAAGTACAGTGGGAGTTGTGCTGGTATCAAACTAAATCCAAGCAGATCCATAGAAACAGATTGTTTTCCCTGTGAAGAAGCTAAAAAGCTGTGGCGGGGGGGAAGAGGAGAGATAAAGGCTACACGCCTATAGACTGATGACAAACTGAGCATAGAATACTATGTAATGCGCATGATACACAAACGTTGAGTTTGAGCTACTTGTTCTTGTAACTTATATGAAGAGCTGTGACTTAGATACAACGATGGCATATCTTGATTCAGAAAGCCACGCCACGTATAAAGAGCTCTCCTCAGACCTCTCCCCTCAGGATTTCCGACTCACGAGAGCATATTTCTCACACATCGACTTCATCAAAATTGACATCACTCAACCTAAAACAAATGTGCAAAACTACAATGGTACGGAATTCGGGTAGCTGTGGTCACCTCATCTCGTGGCACAATCAAGAAGAACCTTGCCCTAAAAAAGGAACAGAACAGTGCAACATATCATTGGGGTGGGAAGAGAAACATTCGCGCTGGGTTTGCCGACCATGTGTCGACGCGGAAATTGAGAGGAATAGACGTTTAAGTCAAAGATAGTCGTGCTTCGTTTTAATATTACACCTGAAGCGTCTTGAAAAGCTTGAGACATACTGCTTATATTTATATCTTTATCAAAGTTAGGTGATTTTGGCCAGTAACACATCATGTCATGAAGCTCAGGCTCATAAAGTGCCCCATACAGGTTCGTCATGTCAAATACACGTCACACAAAAGTATCTAGAAATCGTGATGCGAGATGCACTTAAATTAGTGGCATAGCAATATACGGTATTACACAAGTATCAAGCCGACTCACCAGTTCGGCATTATTGCCTACAGAGTCGTTTCTGTTTGTATCTTGGGGAAATTGCCGCCAGATATCTAGTCGAGTTGATATCGAAGCACCATCGCTCCCTGTCCTACAGTATAACGCATGGTTCCAGTTCCTCGGTGCTGATACAGGCTCTCAGTCACAGATCTCTACTGTATACTACATATCTGGCGTGCTTAGTGCATAGGGGAAAACATCAGCCGAAGACAGTGCTGCAGAAGAAGCAACAGGGATGACTTGTCAGCACGCAGTCGATGTGTACCAGCACGAGTTTTCCATTCTCAGGCTACTATATTTCCCCAAGCTCCCTTCTAGCCCAGGGACGTCTCTAGAGCCTGCCCAAGCTAGTCATACTCTCGATTCCCGGCAACTCTACGACCTTTGACAAAAACCTGTGCCACATTCCTATCATCGCCCGTCATAACATACTTCTCAAACAAGCCCCTCAGTGAGTCTTCCTCCTCTCTAGGTGTCATAGCAGACTGCAGTCCTGTTGTTGTAGCTATCCAGATTGCATCAAACTCCTTACCAACTTCAAAGTTCCCGATCTTGTCTTCGAGACATAAGACCTTGGCGCCCCCCATTGTCGCCAGGTAGAATACTTCCTCAAGTGAAAGAGCCTTGTCTTCGCCCTTGGACATAACTTCGCGCGCATTTGAAGCTATCATCGCTTGTCTAATGACTGCTAGCATCTGGGATGCCCAGCCGCCTCCACTATCAGTACCAAGACCGCATTTAATTCCGCGGCGGAGGAAATCGCGAATAGGTGCTACCATGAAACCACCGACTGTCATGTTGGCAATGGGACAATGGGCGATGCCACATTTCAGTACTTCAAGGCGTTCTTTTTCGTAGTCGGTCATGATGGTGCAGTGCGCAAGGATGCTGCGCTTGTTGAGTAGACCATAGCTTTCATACAAATCGGCCTCGCTGCCTTTGAACTGCGGGAACAGCTCCTTAGTGAAGTCAATCTCTTGCTGAGCTTCGTTGAAATGTGTCTGCATAGCCAAAGTATCGTCGGCTTGTACCATATCTCCGAGGCCACGAAGAAGTTCGTCAGTGCAGCAGATGGCGAATCTTGGTGTAACAACTGGCTTCACCAACACCTCTTGATCCTCTCCGGCAGGGCTCAGGGCACGGATATGAGCAACGCACTCTTTGGTCTCGCGGAGAGAGTCCTCTGCGCTTTGCTCACGAAGATAATCGGGCGCATTTCTGTCCATGTTACATTTTCCGACAAACGCCCGCTGGCCTTTTGCGTGGCATATGTCAGCGAGGATGCGCGTCGCTTCAGCGTGTCGAGAGCCATAGTACGAAGCAGTTGTGATTCCCTGTCGTAGAAAGTCCTGAACGGTATGTTCATACATCTTTTTCGCGTACTCGGGATCAGAGAATCGCGCTTCGAAGGGAAACGTGACCTGGTCGAGCCAATCGAGGATGTGAAGACCTTGACCAAGACCCCGCATCGGCCATTGAGGAGCGTGGTTATGAGTGTCGACAAATCCTGGGATCAGAAATTCACCGTGAGAAAGAGTGTGGATTTTGGCATCAGGGGGAAATGCATCTTGAGGAACATCGGCAGGGTTCTTCCAGAATCCTGTGATGACACCGTCGCTGATGACGAGAGTTGCATCGTCGACAAATCCCAGAGTTTGAAGGTCGAGAGAGTGAATGGCTGCGCCACGGAACACCACGACGGATGCCATCTCGACTGATTAAAAGGAGATGTTTTTCACACAGGAATGAAAATAAAGAAGAGTGTATGTGATCTTCATATGCTTACATCGGCAAGTTCAAATACCGTGGGGCAGCTCCGATAAGCGTCACTCCGCGTATACCCACCCAATCACAACGCAGGCGATTATCGGGCCAGCTCGGTCGAGTTTGAGAGCAGGTCCCCTCTTGTTCCTCAGCACCTAACCTTCGTAATACCCTTGACGGAGTCAGTATGGAGCATCGCTCAAGTGAGGCAATTGCACTTCGGTCGACGCAACGAGCGCCGCGTAGTTGTCTGGCATGCGCATCTCGCAAAGTCAAATGCGATAAATCTGTTCCTTTCACGATGCATCAAGCGTGGCCAGGCTGAATCATGTGCCAGAGAAATGGTCCTTATTCGCGGCCAGGTAACCACGTCTGTGAATTATCCTGATCTTGTTTGTGTCATTGAAACTGATAAGATAACAGATGGCAAGACGGCCCCGAAACTCCGACATACCAAGAGCTCAAGGAAGAGAATGAACGTCTAAGGCGAGAGATCACTACACAAAAGGAACATCAAGGGCGCTGCCAAAGCAATACACTCCCGCAAGCCCATATACCTAGCAGGTCAATTGATGATATAGAGTATACTCCAGGCGAGCTTGCTGATGGCTTATGGGAAAGCCTGGCTTTGGAGTCTGATACTGGCAAGTCCCCTGTAACAGATTGGGCGGACGTCATCCTGCCCGATGTAGAGTGCAGTAGGAAGCTGATAGAGTTTGATATGACATGGGACTCTTGGGTTCATTATGCTCTCGAATATCCTCAATTCAAGGACGAATCTGATAGGTTCGCAGGAAGTTTATAGGCAGGCCTTGCACTTGATGAAGCCGACGTGTCATGGCTCGCTGTCTATTTTAGTGTTCTCAGTGTAAGTTATGCGTCAATCAATCGAACTTATTCACCGGATGGCAGAACTGACGAGTGGTAAAGACATATCTTTTGATGATGGAAGATGACGAAGCTCAAAGCCTGCCACTCTCCCCAGGAGTTACCATAAAGCAAGTGTCTCAAAATTGGTACGAGGCAGCCCTTTTCTGTCTTTACAGAGCAAACTTCTTGCGAGTACCCAACGTGCACAGCGTCCAAGCAATAGCTGTCCTATGCATGGCCTTCAATAACCGTGGGGATTCGGAGATGGGGCATCACTTGCGAGTGTCAGCGATCCGAATTGCACAAACTCTCCGCTTGGCACAAGATTATGGCGAAAGAGAGAAAGGGCATCTGAGCCTTGAAGCAGAGCGCCGTTTGTGGTGGACACTGGTTATCTGCGAATGGTAAGACTTCAAAACATCAATATCTCTCCGTCGCTGATCAACTTTCTTGCAAACAGGTTGAACTTGACACATGGGTCCCCAGTTATAGACGAATCTGACTTTAGCATTCCCCTGCCTTCTGTCTCTCACCGTGAGGCACAGGATACGCTCGTGAACCCCGTTCACTATCACATCTTCATGGCTCGAACATCGCAAGTTATATACAAGTTTCGCATATCACTGAAATACGGTGTCAAATCGTTGAGAAATGCTATCGACATCGTCGAAACTGCTGACGAGGGGCTAGCGAGCATCATTGACTCGTTACCAAGTCACTTGCAGCCCGAGAGTGATGCAGTCACCGATGCAGAGATCCAGGATCTCGAGAGCACCCAACCGTGGATCAAGTGGCAGCGCTACGACTTGACTCTGGTCCTACTGCATCTGCGCATGCACATTAACCGCGTTCTTCAAAAGCAGTGGCTATCATCTCCTGAGGAATATCACTGGGCTCGAACAGTTAGCGTCACGTCGGCCATGAGCCTCATTTGGATTAACCGAAGCTGGGACCAGCCAGCATCAACCAGAAAGCAGTGGTAAGACAATCCCGCTCACACGCCTGCTTGTAGCATACTGAATTCTCAAGGGCGCTGTCGTACCATATTTACTCTTCTGCTATGTTTCTGCTGCGGGAATGCCAAAGCACTAGCCACGAGGGAAAAAGGGAGTATCTCGATGCTATTGAAGCTGGGCTTGTCTTGCTGGATGCTGTTGAGTCACATAACCTACTAGCTCGGCATGCTGCTCGAGTCTTGCGGAAAAGTATGAGCGAAGCAGTTACATGAATGGATATTGGGTTACAGACTATTTGAGGCTATTCATCCTGTAATATACTAGGCAGTTTGACCTGGAAACTTGTCATAGAGCAACAAGCTCAGGGAAGAACTTTGGCATCTTTTAGTGTATCAAAAACCTTGCTCAGGGCATCCCAACTATCTTCATATCTTATTCAATGTTAGCTAGAGTCATTTTTTCCGATAGGTGTTCAACATACCCAGTCCAGCCACGTGATCGGGCTTTACTCATACTAATCACGAGATCAAAGTTCCTACCCAGCACGAAACCGAGGAATCCCCAAGTAGCCCCTTCCAATGCCTTTTCATCCAAGCCCTCTCGCTTAGCGAGTTTCTTCCAAGCTTCCTTTACCTCATGCTGCTGGCTCCATTTCGTTAAATCGATCGTCTGCTCCATCTTACCTTTCTTAGTGACACCCTTGAGTCCAGATCTCTCCTCATGTAAGCTAAGTGGAGGAACGGGATTCAAATCCGTGGATGAGCTCAAAGGGTGAGACTGCTGGAATTGAGAGGCATCGACCTTGGTTTCAAATCGTTCTGCGACTTTAGGCCACAGGTTCTGCCAGCTCTCAACATCACCATTGACGACGTTAAAAGCCTCATTGGCAGCCGAAGGTTCAAGCACGGCCCACTCACAAAACTTTGCATGAAGGTCGGCACTTGTGAAACTGTCGAAACCAGTGTAGAACCTTTCCGAACCAGGGAAGATGAGATCTTTACCAAGCTCTTTGCTGATTGCTGCGTAAATGCCAACTGCCGTAGCCAGGTTCATGAAGTTTCCTCGTGCGTAGCCAATGACATCGTTGGGATAAGTAACATTCCAGCTGATGCGACCGTTGGATTTGTCGCAAAACTTCTTTAGAATATCCTGCTGACGATAGTAGAAGTTGGGCGGAAAGGTCGACTGGTCAGTTTGCCAAGGATCAGACTCGAGCATAGGATTCTTGACGGGTCCTAGGTGAACGCCATATTGCTTCGCACCCGTAACAAGCAGGAATCTCTTGAGCTTTTTGTCAATACCGCTCTTGACGAGGGCATCTACAAAAGCTTGTAGCATATCGCCATTGACATTCCAACTCTCCTGTTCATCAGCCTTTTCGAGGTAAGCGGCAAAGAAGACATATTCAGCCGAGATACCCTGTAGGCTCTTGGCTACCTCATCGGCGTTCCCGGTGAGGTCGATGTGTCTGTGCTCAACGTTGGAAGGGAACTCTTCTTTCTGAGATCGGGAGAGGGAATAGACTTTGCTCCATTTCTGTGGGTTCTGGCCAAGCTGATGCACAATTTCTCGGCCTAGAATGCCTGTCACGACCGACTGTAAGATACGCAGCCATGGTTCTTGGATTATCACCTACCTGTAGCTCCAACAACAATAGCAGTCGACATGGTGCGTGATTATCGGGGTCCAAGGCTGTTGTATCTTGGAATCGAAGTTTTGGTAGGAATGTGAAGTAGATAGCAGTGGTTTGCTTGATGTTTACCTACGGTTTGCTTGTGGCTTGCTTATGTGCTGACACTGACACTCTTCGCGGCGGGCGCCATAATGAGATCAGCCATACATCACTCTCCCCACCATCGACGCAATGATGACCAATTTATTACAAACACATTGCGAATCTGAATAATATTATTACTGCGCATTACGGTGTTTTACGTGGAGCTGAAGTAAGCAATTATTAGATTAGAGTCCAATGTCACGAAAGGATTTAGACAATATTTCACGACCACGGATGGATTATTATAAGCTCAGCTTCTCTGAATAGTTCACTTCTCGCCTGATATAAAGTATATAGTCTTACAAGACGAAGCGGGCATACCAAATATCTACAGTAGGTGGAAACCGAATGCCTTGCGCCCTTCATCATTCAGACCATCAAGGCCTACGTATCCCTTTAGTGTGCTCTCATCCAGATTATTCCCATCAGCGTAGTCAGAGGAAGGCCGTCCTTCTAGTGTAGCAAGAAGCTGTTCTTTGACGTAGGCCTCATTCGCTGGAGTTGTAGGGCAAGCTGCTATGAAGGCTACTGACGCGCTGTTCTTTCCAAGGTGCTCGGTATCAACAGCATGACAAACCTAGAAGTGGCTTTTGTTAGACAATTGGGCGGAAGTAATGAGAAAGGATCCACTTACATCGCAATGCCACCAAACAGTATCACCTGGATGTACCTCTGGCATATGAATAAGGCATTCTTCGAGCCTAAGATGAGGATGAGAAGACCGACTCAAGCGCTGACTTTCTGGCTTCATAGTTCCCGGGAACCAACCCGAGGAGTCGTCAAACGTCCACTTCTCAGCGTCCATTATATGACCGGGATCCTTCGGTGGACTGAAGAAGGGTCGGAGAAGTAGGTATGCGATTACAGTCTTGACGTTAGGGTATATCATAATGGTCCTCTCTCTCGGTGCCGTTGGCGTCAACACAGTCCATCCTTGAAACGTGCGCAACGCCGTCGAGTGAGCAGGGCCCTGGTAAAGCTCTTGATTGGCATTCTTTCTCGCTTCTAGATCATAAGCATCGTGATCTTCTGGTCTACCGGAAAAGATCTCATCGTAGACTTTTCGGTAAGTTGGATCAGCCCAGCGACACAAACTTCCAGCATCAATATGAGGACCCAGCCCAAGGAAGGGCTGGCGTGGTGCACGATCGCGAATGCCATCAAGATAGACAAGAGGGTCGGGCGAAGTATCTCCTGCAGAGTACTTCCAAAGCTCATTCAGCTTTCGCTGCAGCTTCAGGTGGTTTGGATGGGAACGAAGGGTGTTTTGTGTTGGTGAGTTGTACAAAACTAGCATCGATGGGCTTTCCTTAGGCCATGCTTGGATAGAGTCTTTGTTATCAGCGACATATTTCTTGAGGTCTGAGTAAAGTGCTGTTGCTTCTTCCCTGGGAACAGTGCTGCGACAGACGAACGAGCCGATTCTCTTGATCTCAGCCTCTTGCTCTGGCGAGAAGCCGTCTTCAATAATTTGTTGAGTGTCGAAGACTGGGATAATGGTGTTTCCCTTCTCGATAATTTCATCGGTGATATTTTCGAGTTCCTTGCAGACCTTTAACCAGCTTCGTTGCAGTAATCCGGCGCCATACTCGCTGATGATCGCTTTCTTGACCTCCAGGAACTCAGGGTCCTTGGAGGACGGTGCAGTCTCAGAGGTGTACTCCGGCCATGCGGGCCACTGTCGGATAGGGCCAGGCATTTCGATAAATTTACTGATTGAAAGAGGTTATAATTCACGGCTCGGTGATATCCTATCCTTTTATCTCCTAGCTCCATATCATGTCTCCGACTTTGACTTGCTTGACTGACAAACTACTCACTAGCGGGTGAGCTCGGGCGAGCTCGACCGACTTCGGTTCAGAGCGTGAAGCTATTGGTCAGAACTCAATCAAATCGTTATCTGCTCAGGATCTAGATCCGATGCGGGGAGTTGCGGGCCTGATAAGACCAACTCCCTGGGTTATGTCTTCCCCAGACTTGATAAGCCAATGACAATAAACGTATTTGTTCAAAGATATAAGATGGTCCCTGTAACCGTTTAAAAAAAAGAGCCAAACTCCTGGTTCAGCTCATCATTCGACAGCGACCGTCTCAATCATGGCATTTGAACGAAAACATGTCTCCAGGCTTGTTCCTGCAGATCACAAAATCCTCATGCCTCTTCTTCTGGCAGTGACCATCGTGAACTCGGCTGTACGTACGGATCCATATACCTGCAGAGTCCGCTAACAACATATAGACCCTGGGTTACGACTCATCCGTCATGAATGGCCTGTTGATCTTGCCATCCTACTCCGAATACTTCCACTTGACAACGGCCACTGAAGGTCTCAACAATGCTGCCAATTGGATGGGTAGCATCTTCGGTGCCTTTCTCATGGGTCCTATTCCTGATCACTTCGGCCGCCGACGCGCAATCTACATCACCTCGATCGTAACCACAATCGGCATAATCTTGCAGGCTGCTGCTCAGAACATACCAATGTTCGTGGTCGCCCGTTTTCTTGTTGGTGTTGGATCCGCTATTAGCAATGGCGCTGCACCAACTCTGCTTGGCGAGCTGCTCCCTCCACGTCGACGAGCCCGTGTTCTCGGGTTGTTCTTCTCCTGCTTCTACGTCGGCAGTTTGGCCTCAGCCATCATAAACTACGGAAGTCAAAACATTCAGAGCACATGGGCTTGGCGATTACCTTCTCTTCTCCAGTTTGTTCCCAGCTTGTTGGCTGTCATGATTGTTCCCTTCGTCCCGGAGTCTCCACGATGGTTGATATCTAAGGATCGGAACGAAGAAGCTCTCGAAGTTCTGGTCATTATGCAAGGGAAGGGCAAGACTGACCTCCAAAAGGGGAGTGAGCAGCTGGAAGAGATCAGGAGCACGATCTTGCGCGAAGCTCAAGAATATCCTCGCAACCCCTGGAGGGAGATGATTTCCAGCGGGCCCAACAGGCGCAGACTGGCCATTCTATGCAGCTTTGGACCCATGATCAACCTGTTTGGTAACTTTATCATATCGTAGGTCACGCCATTGTTACAGCGTTTGATCTATCAGTCTAACAATTGCAGCTTCTGCCTCACCAAGATCCTCAATCAGGCCGGCATAACCAACACGACAACCCAGACACAAATCCAGGTCATCATCAACTGCTGGTCATTCGCGGTAGCTGTACTCGGTAGCTTCATGCTCGACATTCTCGGGCGTAGATTACAGACCTTTATCGGTGTTGGCGGCATGGTCGTTACTCTCCTACTGATAGGCGGTCTTATCAAGCGTAGGTTCCAGTATCTGTTTGGTCTGATACTTGCTAACGTGGATTATAAAGGTTTCGGCGAAAGCACCAACAACTCCGCAATATACGGGACTATTGCTGTCATTTTCCTCTTCCAAGGATTTTACGCCTTTTCGATCACGCCAATGACAAGCTTGTATCCTACCGAGGTCTCGCCATTCAAGCTTCGTGCTACAGGCATTGCCATCTTCCGCATGCTTGACTCCAGTGCTGGGTAGGAAAGATCCATCTCTCGTGTTCCCAGTTTTACTAACAACATGATCTAGTCTTCTTGCTTCCTTCGCCATGGCATATGCAATGGCTGATCTGGGATGGAAGTTCTACTTCATTAATGCTTCATACGACTTCATATTTCTCATCATTGCTTACTTCACCTTCGTGGAAACGAAGGGCCTGAAACTGGAAGAGATCAATGCGAAATTTGGAGAGTCAACTGTGGTGGAGGCTGTGGTGGAAGACTCCGCATCCAATGACATGGGTAGTAAGGATGAGGGCTGGACGGCTAGGACGGTCAAAACGCAACCCCAGTAATCTCGGAACAGGTATGCATTCTGTCGGCTAGAGTTGCTTCGCAAATAGACACAAGTAAATCGAGTAATGAATAATTGGTTCTCTGATATCACTGCCATGCCCCTTGCCTAAACCACTCGGCATATCCACCGGGATTCGAGTCCCTTCCCACCGGAAATGACGATTGCTCCCACCGGGATGCAACCCCAAACCCCTCACGAGCACCATGAAATTCTTTACTGACCTTCCCCATATAGATCGGATCTCCCTTCTCTGCATCTGCAGTTCCTGGCATAGGACAAGCTCCATCTCGTATTCAACCTACATCGGCGCGGCAGTCTAAACTAAGCATAATGTCTAAGCTCTGCACCCTCGCCAATAAGTGTTCAGCTTGCGAACCTGATCGTGAAGCATTGGCGCGCCACTCTATTTGAGACATGGCGTCGCGTGTTCCACAGAGTTTACGGTACGGGTCGCTTCATGTAGATCATTGCTAACGCAGCATTGGTCCGCGTATTTTATCCAATTAATCACAAGCAGGTGTTTCGTGTTTCCTATTTGTGGAACAGAATCTCGTGGCAGATCATCAGTCAAAGCATCGGCTAAATGCCATATGGAAGGTCCCCCGGATCTGCAAATGTAACATTAAACTTGGCGCTCCAATGACAGCAAGAGCTCAGGCCCAATTCATCTGGTGATATGAGGTAAAGAGTTGTCTAATTTTGTGGTTTATGGGCATCGATGTCATGGATATATAAACAGCTGCTGATCCGGCGTAACTCCCGCTTCATCAAACCGACCGATCAACGAAAACCAGCCTCAGCTTCATCATGGTCGTGGCCAAAGCCTCAGCCCTCTTTTTGGGTCTTGCTTCCCTGATTCTTCCTGTCAGCGGTCAAGCTGTCAACGACGTGGCTGATGCCTTCGACTTGACTCAGGTCTCCCTTACTGATAGTCGATGGATGGACAACCAGAACCGAACATTGAACTATCTTCTGTCGGTTGATCCCGATCGTCTACTCTATGTGTTCCGGAAGAACCACGGTCTCGACACAAAGGGTGCACAGACGAATGGCGGCTGGGATGCTCCCGATTTTCCCTTTCGCAGCCATGTCCAGGGCCATTTCCTTACAGCCTGGACACAGTGCTACGCTTCCGCTGGTGTCGAAGAATGCGGCTCTCGAGCTACATACTTTGTCCAGGAGCTCGCCAAATGTCAAGCCAACAACGCAAAGGCTGGCTTCAACAAAGGTTATCTCTCTGGCTTCCCGGAAAGTGACATTTCTAAAGTAGAGAACCGGACGCTCAGCAACGGAAATGTCCCCTACTATGCTATCCACAAGACCCTAGCTGGACTTCTGGACGTTTACCGCCGGATGAATGACCAAACCGCCAAAGACACCATGCTCTCACTCGCCAGCTGGGTCGATACACGCACCTCGAAGTTGAGCTACAACCAGATGCAGAGCATGTTGCAGACAGAGTTCGGTGGAATGAACGAAGTCCTCGCCGATATCGCTTTTTACACCAAGGATTCAAAGTGGCTCGAGGTCGCTCAGCGCTTCGACCATGCTGTCATCTTCGACCCTCTGCAGCAGAACACCGACAAACTCTCTGGCCTGCACGCCAACACTCAACTTCCAAAGTGGATTGGTGCTCTTCGTGAGTATAAGGTTGGTGGTGATAAGAAGTACCTCGACATTGGTCGAAATGCATTCAATATAGTCGTTAATAAGCACACCTACGCCATTGGCGGAAACAGTCAGGCCGAGCACTTCCGAGCCCCCGATGCGATTGCTGGGTTCCTCACTGATGATACTTGTGAGGCTTGCAACAGTTACAACATGCTGAAGCTCACTCGCGAGCTTTGGGCCTTGAACCCAACTGACGCCTCATACTTTGACTTCTACGAGAAGGCACTCTTGAACCATCTGCTTGGTCAGCAGAACCCCAGCAGTGATCACGGACATGTCACATACTTCACACCCCTCAAGGCCGGTGGTCGTCGTGGAGTCGGTCCTGCTTGGGGTGGCGGTACCTGGAGCACTGATTACAACTCTTTCTGGTGCTGTCAAGGGACAGGAGTTGAGACCAACACCAAACTCATGGACTCAATCTACTTTCACACTTCTGATACACTCTACGTCAACCTATTCACTCCTTCGAAGCTCAATTGGTCCCAGAAGAAGGTTTCTGTCACCCAGACGACTGACTTCCCTGAGAGCGACACATCAACATTCAAGATCTCTGGTGATACTAGCGAATGGACTCTCGCAGTCCGTATACCATCTTGGACCTCTAAAGCCTCCATCAAGGTCAACGGCCAAGCTGCGAATGTGGCCATCCAGTCCGGCAAGTACGCTCTGATCAGGAGACAGTGGAAGTCTGGAGATACCGTCACAGTTCAACTCCCCATGAGCCTCCACACCGTTGCCGCCAACGACGATCAGACCTTGGGTGCCATTGCTTTCGGTCCCGTCATTCTGGCTGGCAATTATGGCCAGTCTACCCTGAATGGCAACCCTACAATTGACCTGGCAAGTATCAAGCGAAAGAGTAACACTGGTCTGACATTTGGAGCTACCTCTGGTGGAAAGGCTGTCGAGTTGGGCCCTTTCTACGATGCCCAAGGATTCAACTATGCCGTTTACTGGAAGTTGAGTGGCAGGCTTCCAAGCTGATTTGTCCTGTAGCGGGGTTAGGGGGCGTTGAACTTGATGGCGGTTATGAATTGAGAGGACCAGGCGCACGATGAAGTAGCTGGGGCTTCTTTCTGTATATTGTTGGTCAAGTATGTATGGGAACTTATGATTGCGAATGATCACACTCAGTGCCCGTGAGATGACCTATTAACATGTAGTGTGATGTTTTGAACCCGATGAAAGATACACAACCTTCGCGGCCAAGAGCTCGGTTATGGCAGAGGCTTGTTTCCTGAGTGTTTGGTCCCCAAGACACATGACTTTTGCCTTGCGCTTCTATTAATCGCCACGATATTGAGACTTTTGCGGTGTATATTATACGAGCCAACTCTGTATGAGCAAATCGACTGCGAGAAAATTGAGCCTTAGCACTTCTTGACAGCTGTTATGAGAAAAGAGATATCGCAGGTGGAAAGTAGTCAATGGTGCGTACCATGGCCCTGGAATCTTTTGAAGTGGAGAACGAACAGCACGAAAGATACCGAGCAGTGTCGAAAGCAGGAAGTACGTTAGGGTGGCAATGGCCAAGGCAATAAGAAGAAGATGCATCTTGGAGAGATTTGATTGCTGAGATTCAAGAAGAGAGATATTCATTTTGAAGGCTTTTGTGCAAAACTTAGGTTCTATGCGGGGGACACTTACTTGCCATGATACCTGTGTACGTTATATACGGCTGGGAATTCAAGATACCATTAACATGTTTGACAAGCTCGATTTGGTTAGTCACAAGTGATGATATCTTCAAGTTGTAGCATCAAGAGACCGTGTACTGAGAAGCTTTGTTCCACAGAAAGACCAAGGACATGGCGCTCGGCTCCCGAAAGACTCCAGTCCCAAGTAATCCCAGCTTAAGTAGTGCATGATAGAAATGGACCTTGCTGATTATGCCGTATGTACGATGCTGCATGAAGGTTGATTGGCTTTGAACGAATGTCCAAGCATAAGGACGCCCGTGTCCTTTGGTGGATATAAGAGCATTGACGTGGCGTAAACCCAGCTACGCCCGTTCACCTTCTGCCAAATTCATTTATTATGCAACTTTCGCTTCGCACCTAGTTTTCGTATCCGCCGGGCCGACGTTGACTTGACAGAATATTCCCTCGCATCAGTTACTCCCAGTGTGAGGGGTTATCCAGGCGGGTTGATGCTGACCCTGACCAGATCGACAGCCATAGTTGGCTTATCACATCCATGGCTCAGGTTTAAAGTTTGGTACCAGTGTTGCTTGTCCCACGTAGTGCCCTGAGATGCCTATAGGAATGTTGATCAATTTTAGTGTTATCTCTCTTTCTCATCCTACCGCCCCTGTCAGGCAACATGTCATATACATGTTAACTCTTATAGAGTTTTTTATACCCTTACTCGTAGTTAAACGACGAGTTTGCCCATGAGGGCCTCCATATCGTATGACTGTAAGCCCCATTGATGCCCTTCTCGTATAGCCATTGATTACGGGCACGGGGTCTGAGCGCGAGGCGCATCGTCCGCTAGACCATCCGAGTAATGCCGGCACATAACATATCTCCGTAATTGAGTGCCGGAGTGCCGTTTGATCCCGTTATCATTCACGCAAGCCGCCCTACAATCAAGCGTGGGGTTATCAACCAGAGGTGTGGACTTGTGTAGGGCAAGAGCGTATCGGGGAATTATGAACGGAGCCACCCGTAGATCCGGCACTTGAAGATACTCTACTGATACGTATGATATTAGGGTGAGATGATGGCATGTCGCTTTTGTACCTCGTCAGAGCCAGAGGCCCATACTCAGGACCAGAGTCACCATACTACGTTCGACCTGGAAATGTTCGCTTTATAAGCTATATATGCTACAAACTCGACAATTCATAGAATATTTATACAGTGCCTAGTCTCAGGTCGACAATCTCAGGTAGTTTCCCACTACGCGGGTTTGCTTTCATATCGCAGATGGATTTGAAACAAACTTTGGTGGGGGCAACCAGACCCATCTCAATATGCTTCTTCAACATAGGTCTCTGCTCGTTCAATATCTCAATGATGACATTCCCAGAAGCTAGAGGTGGGGGCTCGGCTGTGTTGATCATTATCTCTATGGCATCCTTCGAATCTTGACGGGTGACTACCACCTGGAAAGCCTCTATAGCCACAGTCTTCAAAGCATCTCTGGCCAGCTGACGCAAATGCGATATGTCTAGAGAAACAGGACCTAGTCGAACGGCATGGTTGTCACGTCCAAGAAGACGGAAGAGTCCAGCTGGTTTATCGACCCACTCTGCGCGATCCCCAGTTGGATAACGAATAACGGGTGTCAGGTCTCGGATCAAATTGGTAACAACGAGTGTTCCGGGAATATTTGGTTGCTCAGTCGGGACAAGCTCACCATCTTCGTCAACGAGGATCTCTACGATCGCCGCCGCCGAGAGTACAATATGTTCTGCAGGATCTGAAGTTCCAGCAGACACGGCGACAACACCGGCATCGATCGAGCCATATATACAGCTGCGTATGGTGGCGTCGGGAAAGAGGTAGGCCACCGCAGCAACTTGATCATCAAACATTGGCTCGCCACCAAACATGACAGCCGTCACTGACAGGAATCTTTCTTGCTTGGGGCGGCAATAAGAGGCCAGACGGACCAACGATGTTATGGTTGAGAGCACGGCCGTTGCACGGCATGTTCGCAGAAGCTCAGCAGTAACATCGGGCGCCATCAAGCCTCCAATCGGTATCTGGATGGCAGGAATAGGCAGAGAAATAACACTCAGAATGTGCAACAGAAACGAGCCGTAGAGATCAGAGGGATGTCTTTGGGGGTGAGCTGGCCTGTAGTCACCGTATCTCTGTAGAGATTGCTGTAGAACGGTGACTTCTGCTTTGCCTCGGCGATAAGTCCGTTGAGACGAGTACATTGATCATTCTTTGGTGGTTTCACGACTGACATGATGCCGGTGGGGATTAAATGGCGATAGCTTTAGAAATTCTGAGAAAATAAGCCCTTCCTTGGATGAGAGGTAGAGAGAAGTTGAATTGTAGATGCAACCAGGATTAGGTACACAGTTAAGGCTTTTTGCCCTCCAGAGGATACAATTTACAACTACCTTCCGAGAAACATGTCCGAAACACAAGCAAGCGGCTGCAAAATCCAAGTTATGGCTTTCCATGCTCTCTACCTTTGTGGCCGAAACTCAACGGCCTTGAACTTTGCATAAACCGCCTTTCGTGAAGCATTGTTGTACTCGGCTGTTTAAGTTCAACAGGGATCTTATCGAGCTAATCAGAGCCCCTCTAATACACTAAGTTCAGCATGGTGATCTTCACCTCTCACCCACAAGTCTAACCTATAAAAGCTCGATCATGAGGCAAAAGTTCCCTGGATCGACTGAGTGTGGTTGCAATCAGGGTTTACGCAAGTTTCGGCACGATGCGCTTCCATATATCCATACGAAAATGCCCCTCCCCCCTGACTCTTACATGGGAGCTCAGGACGGCTGCCTTGGCTGGTATGATCCCCCGGGACGACGAAGCTTTCGGCTTTCGGCTTTCGGCAGTCACCCATGGAGGCCACAGATCTCGTCATTTCGGTTGAAATTGCCCATATTTGGAGGAAATATCAGCTTTGGGCTGGCTAGAGTTTCTTTTGTGTGGATCGTACTAATTAGTGACTATGGGACTTCGGCTCAGATTGTAGAAGCACAGGTGGCTTCCAGGGTTATTCTCGAATTAAAGAAGTTTCTATCTAATACGCTAGGGACATGCTAAGATGTCGCTCGTAACAAGTATGACTGAGAAAAGCTTGGACTGCTTCCTTTACACTGCTTCAATGATCAAAAAACTCCTCAGCATCTCAGACTACGTAATATGATAACGACCGTGCGCACTGGAGGCCCGAGCAAAGGCCGCATTCCGTTCTGGTAACTTATTAAACGCTGCCGATTTCTAATACGAGAAGATGAGCAAGAAAGGCTATGCATCACTGGCGCGCCCGCTGTCGACTTGGACGACGTCCAAGTGTCCGCAGGGATTTGGTAGAGACCACTAATTATGTTGAAACACAGTGGTGCATGCTTGAATCAAGTTGTCTAGTGCTTCAACAACTAGGGGTTTTATCGGCATCAGGCGTTACAACTATGCTAACTTACCCTTACACGCTTTTGTCCAGGCAGAAACCCGGATATCCCAGCATGGATACCCTGGGCGTTGCTTCGGTTGGTGTGTACTTATGAAACGGACGAGCTCATGCCGAAGCCTGATTTTAAACTCCACTTAGTGATCTACGTCGATTGTTTCTCTGCCGTCATATCTACTGGTTCTAAAGCAAACGCACGGGTACTCATTTTAGTGTCGTATCTGGTACCATTTTCTCAATGGCATGATCGACAAGTGTCGTTTTTAGGTTCAAAGTCCCGTTTTGAACTTTGAAGCCTCTTTTCAAACTTCAACACTCTGTGCATAATAACTGATTTCAATGGAAAAGGACAGGCTGCGCAACATGCATGTCTTGCATTCGACTTCTATTAAGTCCACACACATGTTGAACTCATCATTGAGCTCTCACCCGTGTCCCCAGCCATGAGGCATGCTTCTCAGATATACATGGCGGAGGCATCTCACTGTAGCCCCGACAACACCTTTGTCTATCTTGAATACTCATGTTTGGGTCAGTTCTTGGCAAGGCAAAGCAAGGATCCCCGCACGGGATGAAGCTATCTTGGGTTGAATGGCGGTATGCATGAAGAAGTCCACGTGATGAGGCTGTTTTTTAGTGAGACCTTGGCGAGATCTGCGGAGATATCGGCCGACGGCGAACTACATGGCAGACTTGAGCATGGGTACAACGCAACGCCGCCAAACAATTCAAAAACGGTGTTGTCCCAGATGGATAGGGACAACAATGATCTACTGAAATAATGGAATATTTAAAGGTTGTGATTTAGTCTGACGTAATTTGGAACGATTTCCTTTTCTAGAAGGATTATCCGAGGCCTTCAAAGCCCCGAGCACTGTAGAGGACCCGATAAACTCGGAGCCGTGTCGCTTCTTTATCGCCGGCAATCTCGGGTCTCGGGTCCCCGGTGCTACCCCACGTGAGGATCTTACGCCTCAACCAACTCCACGTTTGTTATCTAATCTGTTGAATGCACTCTAACTTGGGCCAGGCTTGATATGACAAGTTGACAATGAAAAGGGCGCTCAAATGCGGGGTTTGGCGGTTGGATATCGTCGGCTCGGCCTGCCAATAGCGGCATAGGATAAGCCGACGGGCGATACTGACCCCAACCCCACATGACCTGAATGACTTGGGGATTGTAATCAGTTGACATCCTTCAACTTATCCCTTCTTTCTTTCATCCTTCTTCTTTAATCTTACAGACTATAGTATGTGCCCCTTTTCCTTAGCACCCTTAATCTACTACACCACTAACAACCGATAAGATCAACTTAGACATCATGGCATCTTATAAAGAAACAGTATCAGCTGCCTTACAACAGCGCGATATCGGCCTCAGCAAGGTTGAACCAAAGCTCCAGGGCATCCCTGATGAGCTTCCTCTTAGCTCTCAAAACCTCCCTCAAGGTATTTTGACCGCACGCGAGATTGAGATCACAGAAAAGTATTCAGTGATCGAGCTGCTCGATGTCCTCCGTAAGCGAGAGATCAAGGTCGAGGAGGTGACGCGTGCATTCTTGCGGAGAGCTGCACTCGCCCAGGTCGCTGTAAGTCATGGTCCAGCTACACCCAAACACGATGCTAACAGTTCGAGTAGACCAATTGTTTAGTTGAACTTATGTGGGATCAAGCTATTGAGCGAGCCAAGTATCTTGATTCACTACCGGAACCCAAGGGAAAGCTCTTCGGTCTTCCCATTTCAACCAAGGAACATCACGGCATGGTCGGCGAAAATGTCTCAACTCACGCCTCATTCGTCGCTTGGATTGGCAAAGCTCATGGGTCTAACCTTTTATATGACCATTTGTATGACGAAGGCTGCGTCTTCTACGTGCGGACTACTCAACCTCAAACTATTATGCATCTCGAGACCATCAGCAACATTTATGGGCGAACAGTCAACCCTTACAACCGTGATTTGACGGCTGGTGGCAGCAGTGGTGGCGAGGGTGCTTTGCTCGGCTTCCGTGGAAGCATCTTGGTATGTGTAATCTTTTCCAGGACATGAGCTCCGACTTACCTGAATAGGGTATTGGTGGTGATATCGGAGGCAGTGTTCGATGTCCAGCTGCCCACAACGGAATCTATGCCTTCAAGTGAGTTACCATGGTGTACAGGCAATCGGTATCTTTGCTAAACCCGAATAGGCCAACTCTCAAGCGTATTTCAGTTATGGGCGCCCGGTCGATCATGGCAGGCAAGGAGACCATTTCCTCAACACCTGGACCGATGACGGTCGACCGCGAGTCCCTGGAACTGTTTATGGAAATTGCCTTATCAAAGAAGCCATGGCTTATTGACCCTTCCCTTACAGTCAAGCCATGGACACCTTACAAATTCGACAAACCTCTGAAGGTCGCGGTTCAGTGGTGGGACGGTGTTGTCCAACCCCATCCTCCCATGACAAGAGCTTTGAAGGAAGTTGCGGAAGCTTGTCGCAAGGCTGGTATGGAAGTCGTAGACTGGGACTGTGAGCCTTTGGACCATAAGAAGGGATGGGAGATTCTATCAGCATTGTACTGGCCCGATGGAGGCAAGGAGGCTCTTGAGCTCATGGAGGCCGCTGGAGAACCTGTCCTTCCTTTGACGAAGTTCATTATTCGAGAGCAGCCCAGTGTGAAGGATTTGACGATGCATGAGCTTTGGGAGGTAAGTCTAATATGGCATGATTGATTGGGCAATAACTAACGGCTTCCTAGCTGTGCACCAAGCGCGATGATTATCGGGCAGCATATGCTCGAGCTTGGTCATACACGAGCAAGAACGACGGAAGAGAAGTTGATGTGATTCTGTGCCCGCCATTCCCTGGAGCCGCAGCTCCCCATGATCAGTCACGCTACTGGGGCTACACTTCCCACTGGAACTTGCTTGACTAGTAAGTTATCCTGTTTACATTCCGTCAGACTCCGTTGACAGTGAACTCCAGTCCCGCCGCGGTCTTCCCAGTAACAACAGTCGATCCCGAGAAGGACACCAAGGATCTAAACTATGTCCCCAGGAACGACGACGACAAGTTCAACTATGATCTGTACAGCCCTGAGAAGTACGCCGGTATGCCTATCAACCTGCAAATTGTTGGACGAAGGCAGTATGATGAGAAGGTACTTGCTGCGCTCAAAGAGATTGAGCACGCCATGGGTAGAAAATGATTGGATGCTGGCTACTATTCTACAGGGCTTGTCTAAGAGGCGGCTGGCCTGAAACTCCGCAACTCCACCTCCCTAGAGTCGGAGCAACCATTGCGCCGATAATGATTCAAGGGAAGCTGAATGTCGCGAAAGTAGCGACGCGACATCAGCTCGATAGTCTGGTCAAATAGATAATAGATCATATAAAAGACGCAAGACTACTAAATTACTTGCACTCTGGGTTGCGGTTTTGGCTGAGGATTGAGCTCTTAGTGACGCCACTTCCATTGATTGAACGTTTATACGCATGTGTTTTAACACATTTGTTAATAATGAACTAGAGCTGTTCGTCTATTATGTTCTGTATCTTCTACAAAATATGACAAAGTTGTCTGCACAATGATTCGACGCAAAAGGGTTCGGGGCATGGTGATGTCCCGGTTAGAATATCGGAGACCCAATGGCCCAATCACAAGGCCCGAAAAAGATCGCTCGTTCTCATGTATGATGACCAACCATTTGGGGCGGCGCGACTGATCGGCCGTGTTATGCGAGTGCGAAATCGAAATTAATTACAAACCATGAAGGGAAGTAAACCCCATGGAGCGAATATTTAATATAGATAGATTCATCCTGTTACACCACTTTCATGGGCCATAATTAACCATTTTGTTTCGTCATCACACCTTGGCTTAAAAGTCGCGTAACACCAAAACTTTACCATGCCTGACAAGCGCACCATCTTGATAACAGGCTGCTCGGACGGCAGTCTTGGCTCTGCCCTGGCACTTTCAATGAAAGATCGTGGATGGCGCGTCTTCCCCTCTGGACGTAACCTAGCCAAGCTGGGTGAGGTCAAAGAAGCCGGCCTCGAATGCATAGAAATGGACGTTGGCTCGGATGAATCCGTGTCAGCAGCCGTTGAGAAAGTAAAGAAAATTACTGGCGGCTCATTGGATGCATTGCTTAACAATGCGGGCAGCGGCTACAGCATGCCTCTTATACATGTTGACATCACCAAAAGCCACGAGCTCTTTGAACTCAATGTCTTCTCTATCATCAGGGTCACCCAAGCCTTCGTTCCTCTGCTTCTCAAGTCTACCCACGGCGCTTTACTTATCAACAACACATCTGCATCGGGTCTTCTTGGAGCCGGTATCCCATTCCAAGGAACTTATGCAGCATCCAAGGCCGCTGCAGCCAGTGTGACGGAGGGTTTGAGAGTCGAACTCGCCCCCTTTGGCATCCGAGCCATCAACCTGGTCACCGGCGGCGTCAAGTCCACTTTTCACAGCAATTTACCGGATGCTGAACTTCCCAAGGACTCGATATACAACGTCGCTAAGGAGGCTATCGAATCTTCCATGAACGGCAATGAAGCAGGGATGAACAAACCTGATGCGACGACCTGGGCGAAACAAGTCGCTGGAGATCTGAGTCAACGCAAGCCACCTTTTCTGATATCTCGAGGGGGTAGTGCTGGCTTGGCTCGTATAGGTACTCTGTTCCCGACGGGTACCTTTGACTCGACTGTCAAACAACTTGGTGGCATAGACGTATTGGAGAGAAAGCTGAAAGAGGCAAAGTCGACTGCAAAGCCTCAGTGATCAGATTAAATGTGAGGATAATAGTTGGATTAATAGGGCTTATCATTTTGTATGTTCGGGCATTGTGTCATCTCCTATATCAAAGGTTGTGTAATCAATGACGATTCACGTGATGCGCGATGGTGACATAGATGTTGGACATGACGAATATGATGAATGATCTCAGCATATGGCGTGTTGCGATAAGGAATATGAACTCGATCACCAGTCGTTTCAGTTTCGTAGATTTCAAGAACTTATCTTTGCCATAATAATAACACTATCGATTTCGGAAATTCATTATGGAAGATTATAACATCAAGTCTGTTGCGGTTGTTGGAGCCGGAGCTGCCGGTGATCACGCTTTCTCCCCGCTTGACAATCTATGGAAAGGCTAATCGTCTATCTTGTTAGGCGCTATTTCCGCGGCAGCTTTGAAGGCAGAGAATTACTTCGACCGGATTCGAGTGTTTGAACGGAGAGAAACTCCTGGGGGTACTTGGTAAGGACAGAGTGATCAGGACGCACAGGCTGTAGACTCAAAGACACTAGGATTTACGATGCCGACCCAACAGTCGCTCCTATTCAGCCTGGGGGGTTCCCAGAAGATATTGATAAGCCACTTCCGATTCCAGAGAACCTACCGACCACCACGTTTCCGAGTCAGCAAGAGAGATACACCCATACGCCTATCTATCAGAATTTGACGCAAGTTGCCCATTCTATCATTCAAATCCCTTGCTAATAATAGTTAGAACTAATGTGCCCCAAATTGCAATGTCCTTCTCAGACCAGCCGTTCTCCTATGGGCCATTCGTTCCACATTACATTCCTCGCCAGTACATCGAAACATATTTCTCCACCCAAAAGACTGACGAATATTTATCTCTCAACACTACAGTAGAAGATATTTCCCAGCTATCTGCTGCTACCAAGGGAGGCCTGAAGTCGTGGAGGTTAACATTGCGCAAATATGACCCTCTGCGTCACGTCGATATCTGGTGGCAAGAAGACTTTGACGCTGTTGTACTTGCCAACGGGCACTATGCTATTCCCTGGGTAGGTACACTTACATACAGCAATATAATTGCTTGTTGACTGTTGAGACTAGGTTCCCCATGTCCAAGGCTTGGAGGCATATATGAAGAAGTTCCCTGGCAGAGTAATACACTCCAAATTTTATCGCTCACCCTGGCTATATGCCGAGAAAAGAGTTCTCGTTATTGGAAACTCCGCCTCTGGTCACGATATAGCAGTGGATCTTCTACAGTCTGTCCAACTACCGCTCTACCAGTCACGACGATCGCGAGGGAGGCTGGATGGCGATGAACCTCCTCTGGGAATGGAGTGGAAGACAGTCATCAGAGAATGTAGACTGGATGGTACAATCGTGTTCGGTGATGGCAGCGAACTCAAAGACATTGATCACATTCTTTACTGTACAGGATATCTTCCATCTTATCCATTTTGGAACAGCAAAGTGAACGGCCGACCACTGTTTGACTACAAAAGAAGAAAGCTTATCAACAACTACTGGCATACCTTCTTCCAGGACATCCCCAACCTGGCAGTTGTCGGTATGCCTCGCGTCTTGACATTTCGAAGCTTCGAATATCAAGCCATCGCACTCGCACGACTATTCTCAGGAAGAAACTCGATTGCTCTTCCACCAAAGGAAGAACAAAAGAAATGGGAACTTGACAGAGAGAAACTCTGTAAACAGCAGGGAAGAAAGTTTCACGAGATAGAGTGGGAGACTGGTGAGACTTTCGGATGGTTGGAAGGTTTCTTCAAGATCGCGGGCCTGGGAACATTATCCGGGGAAGGCAGAATACCTCCTGTTTTGAGCAAAGATCTTATCTGGGCCATCGAGCATTTGAGGAAATACCCAGATCCGGGTAAGGATGATCACGACAAGAAGAGGGAAGGGTCTCAATCTGAACATGATGGTTGGGATTTGGTTGAAAGCACTCATAAGGATCTTTTGTCCTTCATCTAGATACGAGATATGCCAAATATGCACAAGTGAGACTGTTCTACTACTTCACCTAGGAGTATTCCATCTTTCCTCTCCTTCAGCACTGTGCGGTGACCAATAAAGGTCTCGGAGATAGTCCTTCTCATTTCGAGTCACCCATCTTAGCCGCCTCTCATACTCATTTCCGTTGAGGTCGTCTTCCTTACCAGCTCCATTGCCATAGGCGAACGTATCCATCCAAATTAGGTCAGCCTGGGACTCGCGCCAACTGATGTGAAACTTATGGGCAGCACGCCGGAGACGACTGCCATTCCAGAATACTATCGGCCTCGTCCTTTGTCCAAATATAACAGCTGGTATTAGCTTGATGCCGTTCTCGGGGTCCCATTTGTTGCGCAAGTCCCGTCGATATTTCCAGTCCTGTTCGAGGCTCCTCTTGAACCTCATGGCGCTCTTGCGATGAAATTCGTCCTCACGAACCGCGGAGTTTCCGAGCATCAGAGCGATATGGGCTTTGTAGGCCGATAGGAGATATTCGACCAACTTCTTGTCGTCAAGCGGGACGACGGCTGACTCTGATTCTGTGCAGGGATAGTAATCTGGATCACCGCCTTTGCTGTATTGCGTGGGTATACTAACGATCCCAAGGTACACTGTTTTGATACCATTGTACTCGGGATCATGGGTGAGGCACTTTTGCAAGGCTGTAAGTGCTTCTCGTGTAGGCATCATGCAAGCAATAGCCTGGATGCTGGCCGGTAAATCGGTGATGCGTCCACATGTCAATGCAGCGATCGGTACGTGAAGAGTTGTAATGCTATTGTCGACCCAAACATAATGGTATCTCTTTTCGAAAAGTCCTCGGAGTGTTTGGCAGATTAATCGATACTTTTTGTCCTTGACAGTCATATACGATCCACTCTTCATTGCCACAGCACGAGAATCGTAACATGCCTCCAGGAGGGCTCGAGGTCCATCTATCCCCTCTGGCTTTTCAAACCGCAGACCACGTAAGAAGGCATCGTGGAAAACCTTGCAGGCTGCATGTGTGTCCTTGTTCTTCGGCACAGCTTCTTCCCAAATCATCAGTCGAAGCTCTGGCGGTAAGTGGTTGAAGCTCTCGAAATCACTTGACATAGATTGACCCATGGTGGCAGGAGGTGATATCTGAGTATATATCGCGAAGAAGTTAGACTTAGTTCTGCTGAGATGAGTGGTGCGGGAACTTTGGTAAAGTTATGTTGCGAGCTGTGTGATGATGATACAAGAGAATAAGACAGGACTGAGGGCGGGTTGCCCGTTTATATAAGGCACCTTCTGCTATTCTTTCTTCTAAACTTCCAACGCAGAACCTTCATACACGCGGTGGGCCCTAGTCTGTGAAGGGGCTTTTGGCCGCAGAGTTCTGACAAGTGGATTCAAGGTTTGAGAGCCAAACTTACGCGATAGCATCAAATTGTGAGCCAGCTGTGTTATTTGCAGCCGAGACGTATGGATGAGAGCTTAAATCAACACAGAGAACATATTTACGCCAATTCACTAGGGAACTGGAAGATATAGACGAGTCGAGTTTCGATTAACTGCTCGGTAACTAACAAATTCTAAACCGACGAGGGTGTCAAGCTTGCAGTGCACATCAGATTGCCACCCAAATCATTCTTACCCAAATCATTCAATCAAAGTTTTCAGTTTCAGAAGCCCACTTAACAGTGACTTTGGCCTCGTACAGTGAAGCAACCATCATTACTGTATCCCATATCCTGACAGACAAGCGCCTCTTCCATCCGCCGAATCCTCCAGCCATAGCGTCTGCATGCGTCTGCATGGTATAGTTCCTGGGATCACAAGTATGAGCGTGTTGAATGAAATCCAAATTAATTACGTACCGCTCTTTTGAGAACTCATGCACAATGTATGCTGTTATAGTCTAGCCCCTAAGGGCATTCGATATGGCTTGAACCAAGTTTTGTTTCTGCGGTCTTGGACAAGCTAAAGAACAGCGGGGAAAAGAATTTTCGCGGGCGCAAGCCCAGTCAGAGTAGGAAAGTACTCGCAGGTGTAACACAAAGGCTTACTGGGAGTGGGCAGCCTGTCTTCTCGGTAGTGTTCGTAAGAAACGAGAGTTATAGTTCGAAAAGCTCTATGGGTAGCTTAAAGACAGGGCAGAGAGATGGAGACCTTTTCGTATCTTCCTGTATGGTATTTGATTCGAGAAGATAAAATGGAGGAAGGTAAGGTATGAGAGGTCAAGGGAGCGAGAACATTTATAGGTCTCAAGGATTCCCCATACAAGAGCGAATTCCAAACATGCTTTTGTGCTCTTGTTTGTCAGATTTCGATAAAGTATGCAATGCTAGTAAAAGAATTCAAACAGTGGTCCAGGATCGAGCATTCGTTGGTATCTCTAGGGTATAAGCATGCTTTTATTATAATAGAAACTACTTATTACTTCTAAGAGTCCCCAGTCTTGCCTCTAGACCACTCTAACTTTTTGTCTATTAGACTTTCATTGTTTCTCAACTGAGACTCTTATTTTGCTTAGCATCTAGTATACTAAGTTCAAGGTTCTTGAATTATCTTTTAGCTTTATTCACCACGAAAGCTTAGGGCAGGCAGTAAAATGGACGAAGTAAAGCTATTGAACCAGAACCAAACCCTTATAGAACACAAAACCGCGGCCGAACTAAAAGATCTATATAGCATTACCTTTGTGAGTCTATCTAGTGATAACTTCAGACTGTTCTAATATCACACCGATCATCTATGCCATAATAAAGTAAAGAGATATTTAGAGAGGCAGGCTATCATTTCCATGATGGAGATTCCCAACAGACAAATTTTTATATACTCTTTGCACAAGTATTACTTTCACCAGATCATTTGCTTGTCTCCAGTGCCTTCTTTGCGTCATGGGATGATTTGCTGGAAAGGGGTTATGACATTTCAACGCGATAAAACGCAGACATGGACATGGCCATCATCACAAGATGTATTCTTCCTCAGACTGTACAAAAACCTAGACTAATGGTTATAGTGGTCGGTCGACCGAAAGACCAGAATCAAGTGTTACCAGGAAATAGCCAAGATTGTCAATCTGGCCCCTAACTATTCCTGAGACCATCTGGGCCATATGATACAAATACCTCCGTACCTTCGACATGAAACATGGACTCTCCTCGCATCCCTGTTTTCCTTGTAGTCACTGGTTGCGAGATATTTATTATCAGGTCTTCGGCAGTCAATGATTCAGGCGGTTGAAAGACGTACATAGGAAGTTGGTCATCAAGGCCAAAGTAAAACGTATCAATATTAACAACACGATCATTCCGCCATTTCTCGATGTATTTTCCGGCAGTCTCTTCACTAAGGGGCCTGTAGGTATTACCGATCGTGTCGGCTAGGGTTGTGACATTCGGTGGAAGACGGATGATCCTGTCAAGAAAGATCGGTTCGAAAGGGATGGAGACAATCTCGACATTGCGATCTATCCAGACAAGCCTTGGCGGTCCTTGGACCGGTGGAAGTCTCTTTAATGGTACGAAATTTCCATTCTTCTCAGCAAGTTGGCGTGATTCGTGACAGCAGGCTAGGAGACGTATATTTGCTATCGCTCGAGGCGTAGTTGCAGGTTTGTCTCCCCAAATCGCGAATATCTTTGACCGAGGATGTACATCTTCAGGTATGGCGGCTTCCCATATCATCAGGCGTATTTCGGTTGGCAGGTTGGCGAAGAGAGTGAAGCTGCGATTCCGGAGTATGACATGGCGCGTCATCTCGGCTGTAGATCAATTCGATATTGATAAGTGAGAAGTGTGCACAAACTTCCACGATTGGTGGTGATCCTTTTATTGCCAGGGGATATGTATCTGTACACGCATAACATTCTATTTAATGAATTTACCTTACAGACGGGGAGCATTGCATTTTATAATCATCCCAAGTGGCGAACTTTCTAGGTCAAAGGCTTCATGAGAAAGTTCATGCCCCAAGCGTGACAAATCAGCACGTCGAAGAGTCCACGATTTTAAAGTTTATCCCTAAGTAGGTTCTGACAGACAAATTCTCAGTCGAAGGGAAAGTAGCAGATGTCTTTCTTATGTGCCAGATAATGAGTGAGTTAAATTGTGTACAGGCTCCAAGGCCTGCTCGGCCTAGCGTAATTGAAAAAACAAAAGCCCGAGGGACTTCAGTGGCATGGTCAAATTTCCAAGCATTTTGCCTTCCGTTGCTACGAAGTACAAGGTCACGGACAAGTCAAGGCCAACGTAAACTTTGTGTGGCGGCATCTTCTTCCCTCATAGTAGAGCAATAAAGCTGAACATTCATGTACAAGGCTTGTGAGGGTCGGTGCCATCAAATCAGATCTTATGAATATTAAGTATATATTTAAAATTACATAATCGTGAAAATCATTAATTGTTGTAAATGGACAGAATGTCAGTCGAGTTATCGTACTCCACGCCACAATTTTCTGAGAAGCCAGTAAACTTTTCCACTCTGTCCTGCACGTACTCCTCGAAACTCTTTCGGGTGCAGCTTGTTCCGGGTCCGTCTTCGCATGAAGGTAGAGCCTGGGGCGCACTGTTGACCAGGACGCGATAGTACTCTCCATCTTCATAGCCGTAGGTGTTGGTGCAGTTCAGGCGCTCGATAGCGATGTTGCTCAAAAAGGGCAGCACGTGAGAGCTCTTCCAGGCACGACGGTAGTTGATCTTGCTCAGAGGCATGGTGTCGTTAATCTGGGATTCCGTACCGGCGGGCTCGGAGTTGTTAAAGAGACCCATAGCGACGAGGACCATAGGAGGCAGTTCGCGGTGGGTGAAGCTGACGTAAAGCTCCTCATCGGAATCGTCACCGAGGAGGAGACCAGCTGTAGTGTTCAGCCAGGGCATACCGACATAGCCCGAGATCGGGTTGCCGTAACCAGCGTTGTAGTGGTATCGCACGTCCTCGGAGTACTCCCAGCCAAGCCAGTCATCGGGAGTGAAGAGTTCAAGGTTGCAGAACGGCGACTTGCCACGAGTAACAGTCTCGTAGCCGCAAAGCTGCTGCATGCCAAAGATATCGTTGACAGTGAAGTTAAAGTCGGATGCGAGGGCGTTGAAGCGATCGACGATTGGCTTGGCGTACTTCTTCTGGTAGACTTCGGCCTCATCGCTACCAGTGGAGCCATCATAGGCGGGGCAGGCCTTGTAGGGAGTCAAGCTGTCGGCACCTGATTCCTCAGACTCGTAAATGGTCTCGACCTTGATAGACTTGTCGTCGGACTCAAGACCACGGACGAAAGATTGAGCGGACTTGACAGTTCGTTCGGCCGATGAAGTCCAGACCTTCTTGGGCTGCTTGAACTCTGGGTATCGGAACTCCAGATCAACACCCAAGCGCGTAGCCTCAAGTCTTCCCACGTTGGTCAAAAGCGACACCTCTGCATCAGAAATGGGAGGCTCCCAATCGTCCAGGAAGTTAAGATAAGGAATCTTGCTCCAGTCGATCTTGGTCTTGTTCTGAACCTTCTCAATGAATGGCTCGATGTACTCCTCAAAGTCAAAATCGTTGGCGTAAATGGCGGCGTGTCGCACGAGATACGCAGCGCGCTCGGGGGTGCATCCTTGGGGCGCATCGGGAGAAGCGGGAGGATCTTGGGGCTCGAAGTAGGGAGCAATTCCCGCGAGATGGTGAAGAGGGTTGAAGGTGTACTCGGAGTTGAGCGAAGCCGCTGAAGCGAGAGGCAGCAGGCCTACAAGAGCCTTGCTCAGGGTATTTTGACGGGCCATAGTGAGTTAGCGAGAGGGCACAAGGAGTCTGAATGCGCTGGAGATCAAAAAGTCAATTGAGGTTGTAGCTATTTTATTTATTTTATGCTTAGTGAGGATATGAGATCATTGGTGGTGGTTGTTGTCAAAAGCCCATGTTTGTTGCCATGTCTTTGACGTCACAGCATAAAATAAATCAACAGCTAAACCTGCCTGTCCCGACTCTGTTCCTTGCAGTTTTTGAAGATCACCGTGTCTGATTGGATCGGGAATTTGCGGCTCCATATTCAAACGCCGTCAGCCGAGGCCGCATTATCCGAGCGGGTGGACTTGGCATCAGCTCAAATCAAGAAATCGTTGAGATTGTTAACGACGCGTATATACTACGAGGTGATTGGTCCATAGACGAGTGCCCAGCTGCAACCGAGTCGTATCATTCGTGATCCTGTTGTTTGTACAACTCAGAAGTGGCCCTCATCATCATCATCATACTAATTTCCTTTCCCTGTAATTGAGTGATGCCGGCATTGGAGGTCACTGCCGTTGGTAACAAGCTTTGTCGATGTCCACTGATTATGTCACGATCTTGAGCGATTCTAGTGTCATTGTCAGGCTTAAAAATCGGGACATCGATTGAGGCTCTCCAGTCACCACGATCAAATCTCGAATGGTCCAATGGTGTTCTCAATTTTGAGCAGTATCTCTAGTCCAAGCCTTGATAATAATATCTCTTGCCAGACGAGCCATATCTTCCACTTCCTCTGTCGTCGTACCCCAGCCCGACGCCAAAGTACCAAAACTCAAAAGACGTACCCCTACTTGAAGGGCCAATCACCATGCAGCGTCCTCAGTCTGAGGTCCCAGCCCCTCGGCATAGCCTCGAAGCATCCATAGCCCAGCGTCGATGTGTTTATATTTCCAGAGTACATACATCTCACCCAGCATGCCGGCGTGATAGAGGCTCGGAACGCCGAACTGGCAATTTTCCCAGTCGATAACGTACAGAGGTCTAGTAGTTGTCGCCTCAAGACGGGCATCTTCCAGCAGGATACTTTGAAAGCCATTAACTTTGTGTCCAAAGGGCTGGGGAAGGACTCACTTCTGGGGTAATAGTCACCATGAATCAGTGTCAAGTCTGCCGACGGGTCGCTTAGCTCCTTCAGTGCCATGTTTTCACGAGATGGAGTGTATCTTTTGCCTCCGACAGAATTTCTGGGAACTGCTCAACACGATCAATCATCCAATCGAAATTAATCCCATCTTTTAGCCTCTGCATTTCATTGCTGCTATAAATCACCCTGTTGAAACCTGATAGCTGTTGAATATGTTTCTGTACAAACGACTTCTGAACAATTTCTCTGGTCACGTCATGGAATTTCACCATATACATCGCCTGCACTTTGCCCAGTTCTTGGGTAGGTTTGCGTAAGTAATCAGGTGTCGGAGATTGGAAATGGTTCAGAGAGTAGGTCTTGAGATCCACGGCATTGGGAGGATACTCTAGGGCCAACGTCTTGGTTTCAGCATCATAGGCATACGGTGTTGTTGTTCTCACTGTGTATGCAGTGTTTCTAGACTGTGCCACGTCCATTGGGTTCGTAAATAATTCTGACAAAACTTCTCCTTCGATGTCCTTTGTCCTGTCAACGAAACCCTCCTTTATCTTCCATTCACTCACGCATCGATCAACAGTGACGGTATTGGCGGGGTGACGCGCCATGTAAAGCTCGGTATGCTTGACAACGACTTCAGTCGTACCATCATCCAGTGGTTTGATTAGATGAGCGCGATATGTAAAGTTGGCTTGTCCACCAGCCAAAGGTTCGAGCAAAGAGGATGCATATGGCGTGGTGCTGAGCCATGCAGACACCTGTTGGTGGATTCGAGCAGACGTATCTTGTGTAGGCATCTTTTTGTAAGAATCATTGACCTGGATAAACGACTACCATATTTTCGCAGTCGTGGCTGGTTTAGCTTTTTTGGCGTGTTAATATCTGGATGCCTGGAGTGAGTGGCGTAATGTTGTCAGACTTACTCTAGATGCCTACGCAAACACAATCAGGCTAAAGGTTGATCGCACAAAGGGTATATGAGAATTATGAGACTAAGACTAATAGTACAGCTGCCACCTATTCCAAGCGGTCCTTGTTTGCAAGGCATTACTACTGGAAATTATAGCAAACATCTGTAATGGGGACCTCGACGTGATAGAGATTAGCCTTCCACCACTTTGTCGCAAAGCCCTCTAGATCAAAAATGAAGTCAGACTTGAGAGAAACACCACAGTCCTTGGGCTCATTTACGACAGCAAGTTCTGAGCCAGGTGTCGTAGCTGGGGCAACCTTTTCGGCATCCAAAAGATTCACTCCAGCGCCATCGTTCGAAGCATGGGCCGACTGTGCAGCATCCAGAGTGAACTTGTTCACAAACTCGGGAGTGGCTGTGAGTCCGCTGCTGAGATCTACCAGGCCGCCGAGAAGCTTGAAGGTGAGCTGAACAGTAAGCGATGCACTCGCGTTCAAGCCGACCTCAACGCTCTCGGTCATGTTGGCGTAGGAAGTGTACTGAGGCTCCCAGCCAGTAGCAGCATTCTTGCCAGAGTCGAGGAAATCGAGATGGACGTTGGCGGCGGGGATAGCAATACCGGCGCCAGCTCTGACAGCAACGGCAGCTGAGGTATCAACATCGACTCCGACAGCGAAAGACAGGCCTGGTCCGAGAGAGAGGATACCAGGAACTTCGACGAGGGTGTATGTGAGAGTATCGGGGTCGTAGAGGATAGATCGAGACCAAGCTGCGGCTACATCGGCCGCCAAAGCGACATCGGCTGAGAAATGGGTGTCGAGATCGAAATAGAGATCCTCCATCTACTCGAGTTAGGGAATCAGGCTCCTAATTACTTCAGAATCACGTACCTTGAAGCGCCAGAAGTTGTACTTAGCGCGGCCAGAGAAGGAGACAGTGGAAGAGAACTCTGCCTTCTCGGCCTTGATGGTCACCCATGGCTGTTCCTGGAAGAGGACAGTATCTCTCTCAAGACCAGTACCGAAGTTGAGAGAGAGACTGGGGTTGAGCGTGAGGCGCTTCGTCAACTTAGTGGCAGGAATAGAGGTGAACGACATTTCACAGGTTTCTAGACGATGTTAGTCTTGTCTTGTATCCTTGCGGGAAAACATACCAGCAATGTCTGCAAGCTCTTGCTCAGCAGCATGACAAGTGATGGTCTTGTCACCCTTGTCTGTAGTAACGCCATCAACAAGGTAGAAAGCTTGGCCGATGTCGGTCTTGCAATTGCCCATGTTGTTCGTGATGAGAATGAAGGGTTCGTCGTCTGACCAAGTATCGATGGCCTTCTCAAAAGCAGCAGACTTTCCGAACTGAACCTTGACGGAATCGGCCGTACACTCGACTGAGACAATAGCGTCAATGTGATCCAGAACAACAGCTGGATGGTTCATGACGAGGTCCATGTCGATGGCTCCCCTAGGGGCAGTCGTGTTGAGCGCAGTGAAAGTCTGGTTGCGAGGCTTCTCAACATCGCCGTAAGACATGGAGATGTTCTTCTTAGGAACCGCATTCTCGGGGTTGCTCAAGTCGACCTTTGCGGGGGGCTTGGGAAGGAAAGTCGCCGTGGTGTTGTGGTGAGCGGAAGTTGAAGATGCGCGAACAGTCGTCTGGTTGGGCTTGGATCGGATATTAGTGGGCTTGGTTTGCACAGAAGTGATGGTCGGAGGCTTGGTCTGAGCAGCAACGGTCTGATCAGGCATCTCAACGACAATGTACTTGACAGTGCAGCCGCATGACTCGTCGTGTGCGAGCACGCCAAGGCAAAGAAGCCAAAGGCTGAAAAGAATGGACGAGAACGAGGTTCTCATGGTGAAAAACGAGAGACGTGTTGAATGAGTGACAAGGCGATGCCTGGAAGTGAGCGTGATGGGCTGAACATGATGAGAGATGGCATCAAGATATAAAAGACCAGCCCAATACCGACGCTAGTGAATAGGGAATAGAGTTCGTCTCCAACGGTGACTTGGCAGCCAACAGATTAGGAAAGTAGGTATACCATATTTCCAGAGGTATAGCATAACAGTCCACTAGCAGCTCAGCTCTGGACCAACAGAACCCTTAGAGCTGCCAGTACGGTAAATGCCGACCATCACATGCATGGCTCTAGTCGAAATTGGGAAGGTGTCTAACGGTGGGAATAACATCTCAGGTGAGTGGTTACATGGGTTGGTGGCATGCTATAGGCTGTTGGGTTTAATGCGATGCGAAAAAGGGACGAGATTGATAGGCGAATCACGGTTAAACATTGGCTGCCAGACAATTGATGGTCTCATTCGCTTTGGCGACGTGGGCGGTTATAGGTCCGTTGGTGATGAAGCAGGGATGCGGCGCAGCAGGGACGCCAAGCGACTCAATTGAGTGAAGCCATCGCGACAAATGCTGAAGACCGTGTTGTATGGAAGTTGCCGTTTACGAGAGATCTTGATTAACTACGGAGTAAATCAACTGAGCTTCCTCAAATGAACTCAATTATCATGAAATAGGCAGGTAATCACAAAGACGTTGTCATAGCCTCGGTTTTGCGCCAAGGCTCAGCCCTGAAGCACGTGTCAAACGTCAGGTTAATCGATCTTCAGACTACCACAGGGGTATTGACCAGGATAAACATAGCTACCGTCAACGGCCTGTCAAGCCATCCCTCTTCTGTATAATCTTTGACATCCGGTTACGGAAATCCCGCTGATAGTAGATGCAACGTAACGATGCCTTTGAATGCTCAATTAAACCCCATGCCTCTGATAAGATGCTACCTATAGCGCTGTAAGTCAACTATGTTATAGTAATAGTCAGATTTGTTCACAGACAATCACACGCCGCGTTTACTTTTAGGTCCGGAGCGGAATTGTAGCAAAGAAAGGAACTGCCAAGAAAAGGTTACAGGTTAAAGCTGGACGGGAAGTGGGATAGATATGACAGGTAACTTTGGGCTATGGAGAAGCGCCAAAGGATAACCCGGTATTTGGCCAAGAACAAGCACGGCAATATCTTCCTCTCGGCATTTCTTCATCGGCACCTCGCCAAAATTTTATCCTCTCGGGCATGCCGTCCCCGTACTATCAGTAGAAGGTTTCATGAAGCCCCTCATGAGTTACAACTGTTTGCATTTCAGGGTGAAGTCATTCTTCTCTTGGCTTCTCCTTTCGATATCCCTCACTTGAGCCTCTGGCAGATGATAGAGATTCAACGCAGTGAACTCTGCGTCACTGACTCGCGATCCTGTCAAATACAGATATCTCACTTACAACATCCCAGTAACTGGAGTTTGACCCGGCTGTCATGCCAAGTCGCCTGATGTGCGGGCCTCTGGTGAAGCTTCGGCAGATGAGCAATTGTGGCATCACTTCATACACTTGACGGCATCCGACAATGTCGTATGGCTATACTGCTTGTGTCTGGCTGACTCGTACGCAATACCTCCACTCTGACTACAACTCCATCATTCTCTTTATCTCATTTGTATGGACCTTCCCTTCTCGTCATCTAGTCACCTCATTTCGAACCTACGCGCATCAGGCTTCGTTGCATAAACCTCCTCAACTTTCATCAGAGCTAGGGAGCACGCTGTTTGGGCGAGTTCGAAACCTTCACTGATCTCAAGCATTATGGGCTTTGCCGCCTTTGCCTCATATCCGGCCTTGTATCTGCTCACTCATGTGAACACTGTCTGTTCAATGTTTGACTGGTGGCATTGTTGTCTGAGAACTTTGTGGAAGTAAGCCTTGCCCTTGTCTCCTGTCTTTTTACCTCTTTGTGTTTTTGACCTCTCCTCAATGCAGAATCCTCACATATAAGCACTCACTTCCTGCCAAGAGCATGGTGAGTCTGGCTGTGATTCCAAAAACCCTTAGGCTTATCTCGCCCTTTACTAGATGTTTGCTAGTTCCCTGGCATCTCCATTATGTCGAAGGAGTCTTGCTGATCAGGCATGTGCTTCGTGGCCGACTTTCATGATACTCACAGATCAGATGTAGCAGTAGTAGGAAAGCAAGGTTTGCGTCATATGTAGTTGGTCAAACTCCGCAAGCAACTCAACTTGTCTCCTTGGGATCTAAGACAGTATTTCGAGCCGACACGATCTGTTAAGACTTTGAATGATACAAGTCACAGCAAGATATGAACCAGACTAAAGCAGGTTTAAACAGTCTTCAGTGCGTCCGTCGGCGGCTTTATATTCCGTGGACCTATCATGGGGTTCTACCATTGATGAGATCCTCCTTCGCCCTGCCTTGAGGTGGAATTAGGAACGTGATATTCTGCATTCTTAACCTTGCGGCCTCTATGTCTCTCACCTTCTAACTCAAGGTCAAGAGCTTCGGCCTCAGTTGACCACCTTCTCATCTACCAAGACCGTTCGAGAAGTCCACTCTGTTGCAACAACAGCCTCCCTTCTCTGAAAGACCTTAGTATTGACTCTTTTATCTTTCATGGCCGATAGCAGTAGTGGATCATGTTTGTGGAGAACTTCCAAGTCACTCATCACGGAACCAAGCCATCAAGACGTGCATCTTTGGAACAACATTGTTGTTGAGCCAGCTTTCCCACTTGCCACGAGTAATCTCAATGGAAATGCTTACATCAAGAACCGCCTAGACTTCTATCAAACGTATTCTACTTACTACAAATACTCTACCCCTCAGACTGGAGTCTTTTCTAGCATCGCGGCCCTCACTCTGATATTCCACGGACATCTGTGCCAAAGTACTTGGTGACGGTCAGCCGGGATCTAGCGGATGCTACAGATCAAGTGCATCACAGCGATAGCTGAAGTCGTCCTCCAAAGTCCTGTTAATTCTCGACGGGGTCGCATCAGTTACGGTTTCCGTTGTCCACAATGTGGCTACCAAGAATTGCTGTACCAAGTCCTGGCTGGCAGTATTCATTAGAGGCCGCTCTGGAATGGTTTATACAAGCGGCTGACAACCTATTTTCGCTGGAGCATCATGGAACCTACGAGCAAGCAGTGTTGCAGGCGATGCTGTACTCACTGAGTCAGATATATCGGGCCAAGGAGGCTCTCAACATGAGGTTGCAACCCATATGCAGACCAGCGGAACCTTTCATCGAGAGACCGTTTATAATCTGTGGACCCTTGTGAAGATATCTCAACAAATCGAATTTTGCAGCTAGGCGCCCTTATAAAACACAACACCACAGAACGATATAAACAATTTATTTCGCATCAGTGTTTCTGAGCATCGCTACCTAGTGGCCTGATGAAAGGCTCAAAAACGAGAATCACCACAATCGAGGTACGTCCCGAACTGGAAGTTGCAGAATGATCTCAGCCTGAGGGTGACGCGTCTCGCTTAAGCCCATACATCATTGTGACGGTTCAGTGGGTGGGTGGGTGAGGAACATAACGAGGCGCAAAGAACTGTCCATGCTTGGTCGTCGCTTAGGCAGTCATCCTTCTGGTGCCGCCAAGGCCTTAACGAAGAGTCCAGGCCTGATAGCATGTACTCAGTGTTGACGTATGCATCACCGCCTCATCATATCTGTGATAATCGAGACAGTACAAAGACGTTTGAGCTCGGTGAGAACGCATGAGAGATTTAGTTCACCATAGGGCTGAACATGCTAGAAGAGACGAAAAAAGGCGGATGATCACCTTGGCAAATCTACAATTCCATGTTGACAATCTCCACAGATTCATCTGGTGGTGCGTGAGCAGACTTGGCGCTGCAACTGTGGGAAGGATGATATGATACAGTATCAATATGGCGACCATCCGCGTGAGCATTTGTTGTTCATGCACTGTATTACAGGCCTTCTCCGCATCTCAAATCTAGAACACTCTGTGCCACGACTTGGCGCTCAATTGACAGATTCTGTGTCTGAATATCACGAACATTGTGTCTGATCTGACATGAGAGGCCCCCCACGTGTTTTTAATCGCCGATGTCTGAGACGCAACGCACAAACAAGTTTTAAAAAGAACTCACTGATCAACAAGCTCATGTCCTGAGCCTGTTCTCTCACTGGGTGCGGTACCAGCGGTAGTGGAGAGCTCTGGAGGGAATCAACCAATTGTGGCGCAGTCCATGGCGCATTGGCCAACAGGATGTCAAGGAATCGAAGCTTCCATTGAAAAATAACTCTAGATTTAGTGGCCCTGACCCCTGCTAGGCCCTGTAGACTACTGCACAGTAACCCCCCTCCCCTTTAACCAGAAGAAAAAAAGTCTGTTGAAATCGTGGGTTCCCTTCTTATGCTTGTTTTAGGGGGGGACTCGCCTGCAAAAAAGTCCAATCATTCCATTCCATCGTGCCAAACACTGGTCATCACTTCGCCTCAACTTGTCTCCATCTTTCTTTTCCATCCGCTCTTTTACCGTCTTTTATTTCCTTCGTGGCGTTGTCTTTTTCTCTCCCTCCCTGCTTGCGCTTCTAGCAACACCGCTACCTCAAACGAGCCGAGCCCGATTGCGGCCGCACGAATCGAGACACGTCTTCTTCTGTTCCTCGATGTGAGGCTTGAGCCTCCTCTGTCTCTCGTTCCAATTCTCTTCGCCAGCCGACGCGGCTCCTTCATTTCACGATGCGCGTTTCCAACATGCGCTTGCCTAACGGCTTGCGCAACCTCAGCGTGCGCCTCTCGAGCGTTCGCATTCCTCATCCTCACCCGCGGCGCATCATTCTCTACGTGACGACAACAGCCCTCCTCGTCGCCATGATCCTCACCTTCACCATGAGCGACAAGCTATTCGGCAATGGCCACTCGGGCTACGATCCTCTCCTCTCCCGAACCAACGATTACCGCCTCCTCACGAGTACACGGAATAACTTAGGTTTCTACAACTCTATAAATGTCAAGAAGATGGGCCAGAAGATTATGAATCCTACCCTTCTTGAATTGCCTAAGGGCAGCAAGCACGACTTCCTCGTCATTGCGCGCGCTCCCCACGTCGACCAAGATATCAAGGGCAAGAAATACAGACGAGCCCAGCAAGTCGCCACCTTCGTTAGCCTCACATGGGATGCATTCGGCCGGCCGGAGCTCACTGCGGACAACGATTGGCATAAGATGCTTGTGGAGGACTTTACAGAAGCTCAAGGCCCAGAGCACCACTGCAAGGCCCAGCCCGACATGGATAAATACATCGGTCCTGAGGACATGAAGCTCTTCTGGAGGAAGAATGGCACTCCCATGCTCATCTTCACCCACCAGGTCAATGACGAGAACCTCTGCGAAGGCATGTACATTATCGATGCACGTGCCGCTGTGCCCGAGCTCGTCAAGCAGATGGGCAAGCACGCCAAAGAACTCCCTGGCATCGAATTCGACAAACCCGTCCTCCTTCGCCGCCAGCCCCCCGAGGGAGAAGAATCTGCCGCCCGATACCAACGCGAGAAGAATTGGGCTCCTGTCTACTCTCCTTTCAGCGCTGACGATGACGAGATGATGTTCATGGTAGAGCCCAGCCAGCTGTTCCGCTTCAACTCGACCGACGAGCCTGTCCAGGACATGGAAGCTGAGCTCGAATCGGCCGTAGAAGAACCTTTCCCTCCCGACAACGAGAAGAAGACATGGCACTCTGCTGCAAAGACCTGCATGAATGATGTCATGCTCACCGACAAGCGCGTGCATCAATCGACGCCCATGCTCAGTCTCACGCTTTGCAATCGCGGTGCTTGCGAGCCGATGGAGAACAACACGGTCCTCATGGGCATGGTCCAGATGCGCTACGATCCTCCTCAATATACAAACACATGGTACGACCACCGAATAGTGGTCTATTCGCCCGTCGCGCCATACCGCATGATGAGCGTTAGCAAGAAGCTCACCTACCACGGCGAGACCAACAGCAGGTATATCTGGACAGGAAGCATGGTGTACAACGGCGATCAACCGACGCAGAGAAGCCACGGATACTTGGACGACGAGATCTGGCTGAGCTTTGGCATTGGCGACTCATCGCCTGGATGGTTGGACATAAAGGCAGAGGAGTTGGTGCTGGACCACTATTTCTGCCAAGGGGCGACAACAGGGTATCGGAACAGCATCAAAAAGCACGCGCAATGACGAGAACACGAACAGAAAGAAACAATGTAATTGGTAATACGGATAGAGTGGCATCATTAATTTTTGCAGTTTGTATTACAGCACATGCATACACATCACCTGTGGATAATTCAGGATTACTTGGAGTTGCGGTAGAATAAGGAAGGGCATCTAGAGAATTGATTGAACTGAATTGAATTGGCATTGACTGATCTGATCTGATCATGATCCTGGTGTTGAGTGAAACGATGGAGGTTGTAAGCCCCGCAGTGCAATTCACTGCTTAATTTCCAGTGAGGGCTTGGCAGGGGATGATGAAATGGATGCCCTCGCGGTGTTGGATTGGAAGGACGTGTCTAAAAACTTGGCAGCTGGTGGCCATTGGAGGGACCGTAATGAACTACAGGGGATAAAACAGGACGGTGGGGCGGAAAGGAGAGGGAGGGGACGGTATCAGCGTCGGGAGTCACCGTTAGTTAGGTTGGCGTAGGTTGGTTCGTGATTTGGGGGCCGTAGGGTAGGGCTGAGGATGAAGATGGCCAACATTTAAGATCTTAGATCTGTACGTAACTTCAATTCAAGGCTCAATGGAAGATATTGCTGCAGCATATGCCGGCTTTGCGAAAGGGTTATATTCTCTCATGTTGCAAAATTCATATGGAATATTTGTGCAACACGGCTACATATTTCTGTGGCCCCAATTCAACCTGCACTCGGTTGAGCATTTAACCCATTATACTCCAGACAACATAAGGTAGCCACTCAATCCTATTCCTGCAGGATTATATCGAATAATAAATTGGATTTATGCTCTTGCCCCAGTCGACAGTCTTGTGGCTAACGCCTCAGTTGTGTTGCGCTGCAGCAAGTGAAGCTAATTGAGACGCGTCTCGGTGCCCATGACGCGCCTCATTTCGTGCAAATCTGCCCGTGCCTGCGGCCGCAAACCAAGATAATGATCCTCTATCTCTCCTTACTGCGGAAGGCCAAGATTTCTGGTCATGAGCTGGCTATCACTGCGCCATCCTCAAACCAAGGATGATGACGACTCTTCTGTGGCGCAATCTTGGCAAATCCCATCTGACATGTCCCCTCATTTTGCCCTGAGCGCGTCGATGGACAGTCAGCTCGAGCAAGCCCAAACTCATCGTCATGGTCAATCGCGGAGGTCGCAGTAAAGCGTGTAGGACATGCAAGCGAAGACGCGTGAAATGCGGTATCGTCTTTGTGGACGTCGCTTTGAGAGACGCGCTCACTGACGCTCATTGTAGATCAAAGCAAGCCGCACTGTCAGCGATGTGAGAAAGCTGAGATAGCTTGTGAAGGCTACGTAACGTATGGCGAGTTTGTTGACGAGACGACGCGATTTGCGAAAGACAAATCGCCTGTGAAGGACAACCAGCTCCAGCTTCAACTGGCCAGCCCGTCTCCCCAGGCCACTGAAAGGCAGGTCTGGCGTCCGCCGCCACTATTACTGGATCAAGACGCCGTAATTCATGCGCACCTACTATCGCGGATCGATGAAGTTACGCCCCTGATGGCCAATCTCGAATCCATGACCCTGCTAAATTCTGCGCGAAGTCTTGCAGTGCGCGCATTAGCAGCAGTGTACTTTGGCAAAACACACGGCGATAAGCGGATCTTTGACCTCGGAAATAGAGAATACGTGAAAGCATTGAACAGAGTGCAGCTCGATCTGGCGAGTTCGACTGCTGTTCTGGAATGGGACACGCTTGCGAGTGTGATTTGTTTGTGCATGTTTGAGAACGTCGTCTTTACAGACAAGACGGGATGGTTGAAACACTACGAGGGAATAACTCAATTGGTAGGTTCTGTGATGCACCATGATATCCAACTCCATACTAAACCGTTGATTGAAGGTCAAACTGAGAGGACCTTGGAGACACCAGACTGTCTTGGAAAGGGAACTCCTCAGACAGTGCCGGTTCGAGATAGTATGAGCCACTTCTCCCAAATTAAACCATCACTGACCGGCATAGATACTGTGCGCACTGATAAACAGAAAGCACTGCTATCTCACACTTCCAGAGTGGCAGACCGTCCCATGGTCGTCGACTGTACCCAAAACAGCTAGTGATACATTGCACGATATCTTTGCCCGCGTTCCCGGCCAGTTGCATGACATTGATCGGGTAGAAAGGGGTGAAGTTGACAACGCGTTCTTTGAAGAGCTGCGACAGCGAGTCGAGACTACATTATCGGATCTTGAAGACTGGGAGCAGTTCTATCAGCACCCTCGGCCTCTCACGGGCTCTCCCCTCTCTTCAACACAAGACATCACTTCGCACCCAGTCAGACAAAAAGCCCTGCTGGCATTACAAAGAGCCATCATTCTTTGCATGACAGGCCTCTGTGCCTTCTTCAACATACCTCTAGTGGCCGAGATACCATCTATTCTCGAAGATCGAAAGGTAGTCAGGAAGGCAATCGCCACTGAGATATGTCAGCTGGCAGCATCGTGTCTTGGACACGAGTCTCACAGCACAGAGTCATTATTGTTCATATTCCCGCTGCAAATAGCAAGTATGAACTTCGACTATGGCAGTGCAGAGGAGAAGGGGGCTGAAGAGATCATGAACGGGGTCATTGCTGGGACGTACGGATTTGAGATTGGGAGAAGACGGGAGTGGAAGACCTCGAGCATAATTCTAATCAAATAGTATGTACATTTATATTGCGATACAAAGAGAATAATCTAAATAGTTCGAATCATGATCCACTCCAGTTTAGCCACCTTCTTCTCGTCTTTCTCATCCTTCTTCTCAGCCTTCTTGTTCACTTTAGCAATAGCCTTGCCATGCTTCTCTATCAACCTGGCACGATCCTTTTCAACCTCTTCCAAGTCCTTCCTTCGTCTCTTTTCAATCTCGCCAACTTTCTTCTCACTTGACTCCATAAGCTTCTCTTCTGCTTTGATGTTGATCTCCGCGATCCTATTCTCCAGCCTCGCGATCTTGGCCTCGATCTCAATCCGGCTTTCAACGTCGGAGTTATACTGCTCATCGATTGAATCAACAGAGAGATCAAACTTATCAGCTGCCTTCTCGCGCTTCTGAAGACGTTTTTCTTGCTTCTTATTTTTTTTCTTCTCTTTGCTTGCTTGTTTTATGGCTGCTTGTTTAGCGTTGATGCGATCCAGCATATCGGAGTGTCTGATCGGTGGTTCAACGTCGAAAGACAAAACTTCAACATGTGATGAGATTTCTTGTAGCCGTAGTAGTGGGTCGAGGCTCTTGGCCGTGGTGTTGAGTCGTTGCATCACTTCCTCATCCTTCATGGTCTTCATCACCAAACCCTTTGGCGCGAAGATATCGCGATTTACCCTCTCGAGCACCTTTCTCTCCCGAAAGTATGCGGTAGCAGCAGTTCCAGTACCCGCAGCCAATCCAAGACCTAAAGAAACGCCTTGAGCGATTTCATTGGGCACAAAGCCAAGACCATCGCCTGCGACCTCCATTGCTTTGAAGGGCGCTGGTTCGGCGAGAGCGATATTGAGAGCGTCGATGATGGCCATAAACTCTTTCGAAGAAATTCCATAGTAGTTTAGAATGGGAGGATAAGCTCGATGGTACGGCGGAGTTACTTCCAGTGACCCAGTGATTGAGGTTGAAGGGATGAGAATGGGGCGTGATGGAGATAGTGTTGGTCTTTGCATGGGAGGCGAAGGGGGCATTATTTGTGAAAGGCAAATACGATCGCTTGGCTGGTATATGTTTTCGTGATGCGGAATTGTTTCAGCTGGTAATTCCATTGGCAAGGCCTGATGTCGATATCGAAGCTGATGGGGATCCATTCTGACTGAGAGCTAAAGATTGAAGGCGGCAAACAATTTAATATCTCTGAATTGGAGACTTAGAATTATTTGTCTGATGAAACTCATCTGGGTACAGCACTTGTTTTATACTTAAACCTCTGTTGCATGTTGGCCGTCTTACATGAGGTTATCCCCAATGGGGACCATTGATCGAGGTGGAGGCTGTCACAGAGCAGTGCCACTGAAATGATGCGCTAAACCGTGTTGGGTTCATTGCGCGAGCCGGACTGCGCCGTCTTACAGCATGCATCAACAGAAGGGCATTGATCGACTGTGAGCGGAATCCGTTTGTTTCCCAGTTTCACACCTAGACAGTAACTCCATATCTAGGCTAATAAGCATGCTTCTTGGTGGTCGCTTGGAAGTCGGCCCGTCTAAGGTAACGGGCATGTTGACAAATGCTACGGCCTAACTATGTACCAGGATTGAACAAAGTTGCCAATGGAGTACGTTGAAACCACTGCTTTTGCCGCTCCCAGCCATCAACAATAAAGTTCGTCGAGATCTCTGCTGCACTTGAAATCTGTTCTCTGGTCCCCTTCACGGCATCTGATGGGACACGACGATTGTACCAACCCAGAAGCTGCATACCAGTGTGAATAGCCGTTCGGAAAGCGATTTCGTCGTCGATCTCCCCATAACCTTCAATGAAGCCTCTGATCATCGTCATAGCGACATTCGAGTTGTGGAAATGATACGCCTCATATAGATCACCTATCATATGTCCCAAGTCGTACGCCCGATGGCCAAATTGGCACAGTTCCCAGTCAATGAAGATGATGTCTGTAGCTGCATCGGAGCCAATTTGGGCCAGGGAAGAATTCGATAGTAGAACACTAGTTGGAAATCAGATAGACTCGAATTTAGGCTTCATGGGTCTCTGTAACTCACTTTCCCATCCAGCAATCTCCATGGATCATGCCTCGATCTGGTCCATCCTTGCCTCTGATCAGATCATGAAGTTCGAGTTCTGCTCGTTCTTTGACCCGTTCCAGAACCCCGAAGTTCTTTTCCATGATGCCGCGAAAGTTCTTCAAGACGCCGATGAATGTGCCGTAGGTGACCTTGTGCTTAAGTCTTTGCATGGGCCCGTTGCATCCAACCTTGCTTCGGAAGCCTGCTTGTTCAGGTTCTGAGGCCCATTCATGGAAGTGACGTAGCCAGTTTCCAACTTCTTGACTGGTGTGCAATGCTTGAGATTGCGTCCATAAGCCACTCAGCTCTGTTGAACGTATGATAGATGCCATGTCTGTCGAATAGCGGAAGTCTTGTTGCACCGCAATGCCTCTGTGAGCATTGAGATCTAAAAGATAAGTAACAGGGATCTTGACTTCCATAGTCACCAGCGATGACCGATTCAAGTACTCCAGTACGGTGTTCTCGACAAACTGTATAGAGAACAAGGTTAGTGGACAGCCATTGTCTGGCTTATGCACATCGACTCTTTGGCTTTGATGGGACAGGAGATCAGACGTGGACATACGCAGCGTGATAAGTCGAGCTTGAACTTAGCATTTCCTGGTACATGACCAAGTGAATATTTGACAATAACACTCTCCATATCTCGAGCATCGCCTCTGATGGGCATGACATGCATAGGAATGCCTCGATAGACATAGTTGGCGCTGCCACCGCTGAAACGTATGAGAGATGAGCAGGCGAATGCCGTGTTCTCGAGCTGCTGAAGAAGGCCTTGCTCCTCCATGTTGTCGCGGGAAATTGAAGTCTTTTTAGGTAGCTTTGACTTGGGCCAGCTCAAGGTCAGTCTGTTTTCCCTCTGCAACTGGTTGAGTCATACGTCGGTGTGTGATCCTGAGTCAGCGAATCACGTCACTAGTAAGAGTAGTAAGATAGAACAAAATCAGTTACCTAATGTGCCCAACGTCATGTACTATGCTGGTGTGCCCAACGTCATGTACTATGCTGTCGAACAACTTTGCATTCGTATTCATTTATACCCCTAGTGTAAAGTATGAGGAACTCATCTTCAGACATATAGCGTTCCAATTTTAACATCGTTTCCCGTCATCTCAGTGCTTGGACATATCCAGCTAGCGACCAGGTCCGGCAATCTGAGCACGCAGAGATGCTTCAGTCGCAGCAGCGGATTGCTTCTCCTAAGATATAGCGAAAAAGCTCGGGTACTGTATGCCGAACATATTTTTATGGGATATGAAGAGTTCAATAGAATGGACCAGTATCTTACGTTCATTGTAACCCACTTTCCGAAAGACAAGTTGTCTTTATCTTCGTCGGCCGCGTAACTTTCCATCGCTCTCTTGCTCAACTCTGCTTACTCCGTATTTAGTTTTCTGACTTTTGCTTGGATGCCGTTCATTCGTTTCTCGGCACCCAGATCCCGATTCTGCCCGAGTTTTACAGCCCCCTGAACTCTACAGTTCATGTTAGACATCATTGAGGTTAATATCGTGAAGGGTGTCTTACTCTCGAAGCCGTTGAGAGTACTTCTTGCTCCCAGAATCGAATACAGGAGCATCCAATTGCATGACAGCATCGCCAATGTCGTAAACCCCTTTGTTGGTGATTTCCTGAGAGATATCGGCACCAGCAGGAATGCCCATCATGCCAATGGGAGCAGCATAAAAGATCTCATTCTTTGAATCAAGATTGCTAAAGAACTTTGCCTGGAGTGATTTGGTGTAGGCCTTCCAGAGATCTTCGCCTTGCTTGGAAAAGGCGCGAGGTCTGCCACGGCCGGGGCAAGGAGGAGCAGGTATGGTTGGAGTAAAGAGGAGAAGACGATCTCAAATATTTCGTGTTACTTTTGTACGGGTATCTTCGCTACCAAGGTCACAATGCAAGAAATAGCAAGGAAGAATTGTGAATGAGTGGGCTCTTCAACAACCTCGCGGCACCCAGGTTTTATATCTAAAAGATCAAAGGAGGCCTCATTGTCCATACCAATACAAGTCAATCGAGAACCAGCTGATCTGTGTTAAGTTTACCAACCCAAATGTCCCAGCTATTGCATGCATTGAGCAGCTGAACCCCTCGATTGGGTTTCCAAGATCGTACACGAGCCCTTTTCGGCCGACTATTGATAAAGTAGCGATCTATCGGCAATGGTCAATGCGAGATGTTGGCTTAGTGGCAAGCCTACTGGGTATTGTGCCTCTAAAATAACCAGCCGTGGACTCAGTCTGGAAGAACGCTGTCTAATCTGGTACCGGACTTCCAGTAGTGCACATATGGGAGCTGAGCCGGCAATTTTGATCTTAAGCTTAAGGTAGACGGTACTTCCTCTAAGGCGGATCTTGCGTATAAGAAGAAGTACTTTTGATCATAGAAATCCACTAACCCGGATCAGGGACTTGCATCACGCCAGCACCTCCGGATCGTTAGCTTGCACTTCCACGCAAGCCGCAGTCGTTCTAGATTGATCAGAAGGTCATGAGTTCAGTTTCAGCTGTTGATTCTACTTCTTCGGGGCGCAAAACGTTATCTATTCTGGTAGTGCGTAATCCTTTCAAGGAGACAAGGAGAATATAGGCAAGTCGGGGCAAGCTTCAGCTCTCAGCCTGCATGAGCACTCGATACACTTCAGGAAGAACTAAAGAACTAATTCATAATTGCCGGTTTCCAATAATTTTCCATCAAGAGCTCATAAAAACGCGTGGAGACATCAAAGTAAGTCTCGCAATGAGCGCTTCCAGAACATATGGTGCTGACTGGCGAATACAGAGAAGGCCTGGATAAAATACAGTCGATTTGTCTGGTTCGGGTTCAAGATCAAGTCATATCAATTTGCCCGGTAACTTCCAGACAAAAAAAAGGTATCAAACACTTCTAGTTTAGTATGCGTTCCAGACTTGTATGCCATGGTGAAGAAGTCAGCGTTATCACTAAATGTTCATGTACATGAGCTGCAAATTTCAGGTGAGTTTGCGCCAGGATTGAATATGATGGCTGGAGATAGGATAAGGACGACTGTATCCTTTGGTATCTGTGCTGGCAGTCCCCAATCCTATGTTGTGGTTTGGGCAATCCACAAAAGATACAATATACCATATGGGATTCAGAAAATAATACTACAGAAGTTAACTGCAACTCCTGAAAACAGACCCTCAGGACCTGGCATTGTTGACAGTACCGATGATAGGAACTTGATACATGCTCACACGCCACCGCTTGCATGTGACTGTTGAACTGTACCATCAAACTCAAAAGCTTTAGACTTTATTTGTTGCTATTGGTTTGTGAACCAATAGTTGTATAAAAGACCTATCAGCTGCTCGTGAGTGAAGTCGGTAAACACCTCGGAATGGTCTCCCAGGGACTTTGATCTGCAATTCCCTTGACGAACTGAGACATGCATCTTGACCGCGATAACTTTCGCAGTTTCGCAGTCGTTAGACAAGAGCACGGGTGACTCTCAACAAAAGTCTTGATGATGCTAACGATATCGAGCAGGTGGTTTGAACTCGAAGCTTTGACACCATACGTAACCTTCGTCAGTCTCAGGTAAATCAGCTGTACATGGATCCGTCATTATAGCACGGATCGTTAAAAGGCTCAACAACAGTAATGATCATCATTCAAATTCTCTTCCTCGCTCAGGAAATAGCTTCTGAGGATATCCCAGCGGGAACCGAGAAGGTTTTGACCATGCACAAACAATGTTTTTGTAATCTTCGACTAAGCAAGATCGGCGAGAATTAAGCCTCATCGCAAGCAAATTACGACTACGATTAGCTGTTATCATGGTCGTGTGAGCTTATAGGGTAGAAAATCGACCATCGTTGACTACTGAACCTTTCGCTATTACTAAATGGCGAACCTGGTAAACCATCTTGGATGGAAATTTCACCAGCCGGTAATAGATACGATATGATTTTGAACAGGCTCAGCTGAAAGATGCAGGTCATTGCCTTATCTGATTCTCATTTGTCACAAAACATTTCCCAATCTCCACACGAAACATCTTCAGTAATTCCCTGTCATATCTGACAACTTCATATGCCGAACCTCGGTTGTGGAACTGGGGAAACCCGGGAGGTAGGGTAGCAGTTCTCCGCGTCACGATGTACGAGGTTTACGTTTACCATACGCGGTATTTATTTCTCCAAGATAACGAATTTGTCCCAATACGATATCAAATTGGCCTTGGCTAGAGGATCAATAATGTCAATAGTTGGACTCGATTGGTTCCGATTGGGTTTTCGTACGATGGAGCTAAAGGACCGAATGGTTCAACGTCCGTTGCCACGAGCATGTACTGTACTGCAACGTATTCTTGATCGTCCCGAATTGGCAACAGAACGGCGCCTTCGCGTGTCGATGCCGAGCATGGGCCCTGGAAATGATCGACAGGCCCCAGCCTGATCCTTGACGTCGGCCAACGTTGCTCATGAGCCAAGACATGGGCATATGTACTCGGAACCTAAACTGTTCTAGCTTAATGCCTAAATATTGCTTTTGGGGATTGATGACCTGCATTTGCTCTATAGACGAGAGCGAAAACGTGATATCAGGAATATCCAAGCCAACGATATGTACGTGCCGGAACATTAATTCCTGTCAAGACGTTACAAAGCTACCGAGTCTTCTGTTAAGCCCCGAAAGTTCAAACTCTGTTTATTGGCCGACACGCGTTCCCTTCCACGTCAGTGCACTTCAGACTTTTTCCAAGGCGTTCAGGTCATCGGATTGGACTGTGTGACTGAGATATTGCCCCAGGCGCGCTCGCCCTGAAAAAGCCGGCGCCTGTAAGCTGCCCAAAAGCTAGTGAACCTTCAGCACAAGCAGGGCAAGGGTACATAGCATCTCAACACCCAAACCGTCGGTTGAGTCTCGACCCGGAACAATTGACCAGTAACCACAGACCAAATCATGCGACAATGGCAAAATCGACACTAAGTGAACAGTGGAAATTTGAAACAATCTAGGCCAAGAGACGATGGGAAAACGGTCCCAAAGGCTCAAACTCGAGTTGGACAATAGAGTTTGAAGCTAAACGCCGGATCCCATCAGCCGCTTCACTGGGGTGTTGCACGCACTACTAAGAGCTCTATCAAATAAGATGTACCTAACCCTGATGAATAAGCTGGAATATCATGGAGACCCCTTGTTCTGGAACCTGGGGCTTGGATCCTGGTGACACGCTTTGACTGCTGCTGTACACTGCCAACCTGCAAACCCTTCAGTGACATTTGGGTTAGTCGGCATTCAATGACCAACAATAACTCGGCATTTCCGGTCTGACTTCCTTACGAATCTCCAAGATGAAACAAGTGCTCCTCTTGTTGGCACACCTCGCCTTGCCCTCACCGTAACGATGTAACCCTGTCCGTCGCCAACATGCTAAACAGTCCGTGGTCAATTGTGGCTGCTTACCACTTTACCTGCTTGCACATGCTCCGATTGCCAAGTTTAGTAAACGGCTCAACAATTCTTTATCCATTAGGCTCCTCCCAGATGGTCTTTGCTTCTCAATTTCCACGCATAACACAGCCTAGACCTTCCAACAATGGCTTAACGTCACCCTCTGTCGGAGCATTACACCCCTGGATCGAGGCTTGGTCTCGCACGCCATCCTTACAAGGCTCTTAGCCGCATGAAATGATCGACGGTGCTCATTGACATGGTCGGCAGACGTATATCATCCCGGGAGTTCCGCATTCAACTTGCTTTTCGCTAATCGAGGGGACTTCATTTGTCTTTTTTTACTTCTTGGCGCTGCACGAAACATACCAGAATGCGGTCGAGGCAGCCTGATCTTTGGGCGGCCGAGTACATTACCTTTGCAGCTGCGACTATTTTCCTTATCCTGCGCATTGTCAGTCGAAGAATTACGAGGATCCGATTCTGGTGGGATGATTACTTTGCCTGTGCAAGTTATGTATGTTGAGGGGCACGCGACTACTTGGGACTATCGCTTACGGACTCAAGGTCACCGCTATTTGCTGGGGCATTGTGTTACCTATCTGTACGACTTATCCTCGACACCGACATCGACAATCGCTGACTTCTCACAAGGGATTCACCATGGCTTCGGATTACACGCGAAGGACGTAGAGGGTATGACCTTTACGGAAGCCAATTACACGACCAAGAAATATCTTTTTATAATGGAACACTTCTATGCCTTCACCCTCTTCTTCGCAAAGATCTCCATCCTCTCCTTCTACTGGCGCATGTTCCGTGTCGCAAACATCCAGATCTTCGTCTCAGTCTTGTTGGTCTGCTCCATTCTCTGGATTCTCGTTCGTGTAAGCAAGCTCGAGCGACTACAAGACCTAAGCTCACATTATCCCAGATATTCCTGACGACATTCCACTGTTACCCCGTACGAGCATTCTGGGATCCCACGGTAGAACATTTTACTTGCGCCATCAAAAGCAGTGACTTCTTCTTTGGTACTGTGCTTGCGCACGTTATAATCGACGTCGGCATCTTGATCCTGCCCATCGTTCAGATTCAGAAACTTCAGCTCCCGACCCTGCAGAAGATTGCGATTATCTTCATGTTCATGTTCAGTATTCTGTAGGATCTCTCTCGGCATTCTCAACCACGGCCTCGTGCTAATACATCGTCTAGGGTCTGCGTAGCTGGTCTTGTCATTGTCAGTGTGTCGGCATCATTCGACAACAAGTCAGTCGACATGACATGGCAATTGGCTCCTGTCATTTTTTGGGCATCAGTCGAGGTCAACTTGGTGACAGTGTCCAGTCAGTCTCACACTTCGAGCCCCTTGTACCTCTCACTAATCTTTTGCAGCCTGTCTTCCCATCATCCGACCAGCCTGCCTCTATCTCTTCACGTGCACGAACCCCGTATCATCAATCAGATCCGGATCAAACAACTTAGGCAGCAACTATGGTCGAAGTCAAACCAAGCACTCAATTCGTCTTGGAACAATAGGGAAGGACGAGTCAAGCTCCACACACGAGCTCGCCAGAAGCGACCCAAGCGGGAGCGAATCTTTTAATTCAGAATTCGAGCACGAATATCAGCGACATGGAAACATTGCTACTGTGACTGGTCCCGGTAGCACAGCTAACCTGGCGCATCCAGCGGGTGTTGGAGGTATCATGGTCAAAAACGAAACTGTGGTGCATGTGTCAAGGGCTAGGTCATCGAGATGAACATACACGGAACGGATTGGGCGGCTTAAGCGTTTGTGCAATACACGAAAAAAGGCGTTACGGTGATGACTTTAATCTTTTAACTAATTCCATAAAATTATTAATTTCCACGACGCCGCTGCAGTGCCGTTGGGTATTCCATAACATGTCCTATGGCTCATAGGTGCACCTTGACTTGGGTATTGATCCAGTTTTTCGTAGCTTCATGGTAATCATGTTGATGCCAGGTGATACCGCATATTTGTTGGGAGTAAAGCTTTACCAGGGCTGGCGTACGGTGTCACTGAGACACATTTCTGACTGCGCTGTCTCGGTTGTGTAACATATTTGTCGGCAAGATGGTCGATTGTCAGCCCGGTCCCGATTCAGCATGGATACTGGCTGAGATATACAACGCGACCAGGCCCCGCCCCCAATAATGCTTCGTTTCACTCTTTGGCCAGTCAAACAGTCAAGCTAATTTATGACAATTTTGGGCAGATAGATATCGATGATCTAGTTCCTAGGCCCTGACCTAACAATGGGCAAGGTAAGAACAACAAAGTCTTGGACAGATAGGCAGTATTGTTCGAATAGAAGTAGCCCACAAAAAGGCTATGGATGAAGAGACTGTTCAGCGATCAAAGGCAAAGATGTCAAGGGCAAACACACAAGAGTCAAAAGGCGAAAGGATCTCGAAGAATAAAAAGAAACTTTTCAAGTCATATGAATTACGTTCTATCTGTTAAAAGCCAAAGGGCTTCCGGTATTAAGCTATTTACATGACAAAGGCAAGGGCCATAGGAAGTGCGAGGAGCATAGATCCAGCACTGACGAGAGAAGCTCCAGCAACAACGGGAACCTGGTCAGTGGGGGAGGGCTTGCCTCCAGTGATGGTTCCGTTTGAGGGAACGTTGTAGGTAGGCTGGGCACCAGGGCCAGCGTTACCAGGGGCCTGAGGATTGGCAGGCTGCTCAGAGCCCTCAGTGGGTGAGGCACCAGAGTCGGTAGCAGTGGCCGGGACTCGTGTGAGGGTGGTGAAAGCACCGGGCTGCTGGGTACCGGTAGGCTGAGGAGCCTGACCAGTGTGTCCCTGGATGATGGTGACAGTGGGAGCAGCAGGGGCGTGGATAGTGGTGGGAGCAACAAAGGTGCTGGTGACGAACTTGGTGCAAGGAACGATGGTGGTGACGTCCTGTGTAATGGTGACAAGGTCGATGGTGGTCTTGGCAGCATCAGGAGGAGAGGTAGGAGCGGGAGCAGAGCCGCTGTTACCGTTGTCAGAACCCTCACCGGGCTTGGAGTCACCGCCCTCGGCGGGAGTCTCAGGGACAGCAGTGGCAGTGGCAGGGCAGACGGTGGTGCGCTCGATGACAGTCTGGGTGACGATCTTCTGAGTGTAAGAGGCGGGGCAGTTGATGACAGAGGCAGCACAAGAGGTGATGGTGTAGACGTGAGTCTCGCGGATGGTGCTGGTGATCATGCCAGAAGCGTCGGGAGCGGCAGTGACAGCAGGGGCAGAGGTCTCCTCAGCATCAGATCCAGAGCCAGTGGTGACAGTAGGCTTGTGGGAGTCGGCGGATCCGGTGCTGGCAGGGAGGCTGCCAGACTCGGCGGGAACGTTACCAGCGGAAGTAGCACCAGTGTTGCCACCAGCGGGACCAGAGGGAAGGTTGTAGTCAGAGCCACCAGTAGCAGAAGGGGAGTTACCAGGAACGACGGTGGTGTAGCCCTCGGACCCGGAAACGACAGTTGTGAAACCCTCAGAGCCAGAGACGACAGTGGTGAAGCCAGCAGATCCAGAGACAACAGTAGTGTAGTCACCCTCAGAGCCGGAGAGAACAGTGGTGTAGCCCTCGGAGCCAGACACAACGGTGGTGAAACCAGTAGAGCCAGAGATGTAAGTAGTGAAGCCCTCAGAACCAGAGACAGTGACGGTGGCACCAGCAGTGTGAGTACCGAAGATGGCAGTGACATCGCCACCGGCAGGGATGGTGTGAGTGGGAACGCCCTCGGGTCCAGTGGGGATGGCACCAGAGACAGTGAGATCGCCAGAAGCAGAGCCAGCAGGAACCTCAACGGAATCGGTAGCAACAGGGAGCTCGGCAGAGCCGGTCACATCACCAGAAGCAGTAACAGCGGGAGCCTCGTATGAAGCAGAGTCAGAGGGGATCTCAGCACCAGTGGTAGCGACGGGGAGAGAGTCGGAGCCAGTGAGGTCACCGGAAGCACCAGGAATGTCGACAGAGGCAGAAACATCAGGGACGCCGATGGAGCCAGAGAACTCAACAGAGTGGGTGACGCCAGCGGGAATGGTGATGTCGGCAGAAGCGCCACCAGTAGCAGTGATGGCGCCGGAAGCAGAGATGGTAGGACCACCGATGAAGCCACCCTTCTTGAAGTGGCCGATGAAGCTGCCGCAAGTACCGCGGGTCTTCTGGGAGAAGGTGGACTTGATGCCCTTGGCGAGACCGACGGAGAGGTTGGGGATGAGACCGAAGAGACCGCCGCTGAAGTCGAACTTCTTGTCGATAGCGAGACCAAGGTTGCAGCCAAACTCACCAGTGACATCAATACCAGCGCTGGCACCGGCACCACCGCCAATGGTAGCAGTGTAGTCGAAGAGAGAGAACCAGACGCCGGCACCGAAGCCAACATCAGCACCAGCCTTGCCACCGAGACCAAGAACAGGGATCTCGAGTCCGCCGCCAATGCTGAGCTCAGAACGGAGACGGAGACCAAGCTGAAGATCGATACCAGCACCGAGCTCGACATCGGCACCGACGCCAACGGGGAGAGCCTTGGTGACGAGACCCTCAAGAGAAGCGTGGATGACCTCCTTGGTAAGAAGGGAAATGTCGACGTAGGCAGACTCAGGGAACTTGACGTAGACACCAGCAGAGAGATCAATAGCCTTACCACAGCCGACAACGAGATCGATAGCGATGGCAGCCTCAATGGCAGCCTTCAGCTCAGCCTCAAGACCGGGAATAGCAATACCAAGCTTGGGAGCAGTGAAGAGTTCAACGGACTGGTGGACGGCAGCGGAAGCAGAGAGATCGATCTCAATATAGGCAGAGATACCACCGAGACCAACACGAACGTTGGGAGTAGTGAGGAAGTCAGCACCGCAAGCGAAGCCAATGTCACCAGTGATCTGGCAGCTGGGGAGGTTCAGGCCCAGGTTGACAGCGGGAGTAGTTGAGGTCTCGGGAGCGCAGACGCCCTGGAAGAGGATGTGATCCTTCCAGGCGTTGCTAATGCTGCAGGAAGTACCAGTGTTCCAGTCGGCACCACCGCCGGCGTTCCACTCGATACCACCACCGAGGAGACCGCCGAGACCGAGGCCAGCACCAAGACCAGCGCCAGCTCCGATCTTACCTCCAACACCACCTCCAATCTTGCCGCCAGCGCCACCCTTGATATCGCCCTCAAGGTGACCACCAGCGCTGCCTCCAGCGCCAGCTCCAGCTCCAGCTCC
>JAAOAJ010000386.1:0-41618 GCA_013781345.1 Fusarium coicis
GGGGGGGAGGGGGAGGTGCCGAGCTAGGCGGTGGCGGAGGAGGAGGAGCGGCTTCACTCGGGGGCGGAGGAGGTGGTGAACCTGACTGTCCAGGGGTGGCACCAGGAGCGCCGGGAGCCTGTGCTTGAGCCTGAGCTCCATAGTATTGCTGGTACATAGCAACATAGCTGTAGTAAATCGTCAGCGTCACGCAGTAGGCATCTTAAGAAGTCAGTTCTACGTACTTAGCATAACCACCATAGGCTGCGTAAGGGTCTGCGCCACCGTAGTACTGGGCGTACTGGGCGGCATAGTCAGCAGCATTGGTCGGACTGTTTACGCCAGCAGCGGCTGGACTGTTTGAAGCACCACCCTGGTTAGACCCGTATCCACCATAGCCAGAGCCGCCATATGAGCCATGAGAAGCTCCATGTGAGCCACCATGGGAATGGTTACGGTCACCACCACCATTGTAGCGATCACCGCCATAGCGATCTCCTCCATATCGGTCACCGCCGTAGCGCGGTGGACGACTCTTGAACTCTTCGTACTGTTCCTTGACATTGGCAATCAGGTCCTCGCAAAGCTCCTTGGCTTTCGCAACCATGTTGGGGTCAGGGCCGCTGCGTTTATGTCAGTTGTAGATGTCCCAGAGTAACAAACACGTCAACTCACGTCACATGGAGGAACATGTCTTCATCGCTCTCCTGGTTAGTGGCTGCCTCGAGATATCCAGAACCTCGTCCCTTAATCTGCACACGACAAGTTGTCTCTTGCTGGATGTGCTTGACGTATGCACCTCCGTGGCCAACGACCTGCGCACGCAAATTGAACCCATGTACGGGCTCTAGACTGATAGGGATCTTCTCTTCGGGCCATTTACGCTACACAAAGATTGTCAGCATCATTGTTCCACACATAAATCACGAGGACCTTACTCGACCAAACTCGTCACGTTCGACCTGCTCCTGGTCTCGACGACGGAAACGCCTCTCATCGACAAGTTGAGGGAGTTCCTGTTGAATAAGTTCGTTGATCTTGGCGACAGCGGACTCCAAGCCAGACTTGCTCGTGCTCGTGATGTGAAGATACAAAGGAGGATTCTATAAGGGATTAGAACAAGGCACAACCAAGACTGAAGGATATCCTTACTGCAGCGGTTGCCATACTCTTGTTAGGATAGTAGCTGCCCCGTGTGGTAATATCTTGCTAAGTCAATATGATGTCCTACAAAAAACATGAAGAAATTGCGTACCAGCGCCGGTTTCGTCTTTGATCTAATCAAGTGGGAGTCAGCAGGAGAAACGAAGCGGGTATTGAGGCAAGCTATCAAGCTGTAAGCATGATATTCTCGATCCAATTGCAGAGATAAATCCAAAGTAGCGGCTCTGGGAAGATCAGTGGGCTTGAAATCAGGAGTATTTACCATTTTCTGCGTGGACCCCTTGGTGAGGAGGTAGCGATTCCTGAGGTCATTGACCTCGATATCCTGGATGTAGTCGCCATCTGCAACATACATCTCGCCATCGAGTGCCGGAGCTGTTTTGTTTGCGCTTTGCGGTGTCGAGGTTGGTCGTGGCGGTGGTGACTCGGCATCAGCAGACCTGATGGGAGGTACATCGACGTGCTGGATTCCTTTACGAGCTTGGAGCTGCGCGTTGATGCGAGCCGCAGCGGCAGCTATATATTATGTTAGAGACGTTTGCAGACAAACATTGTCGTGATGGCCTCGAAATAAAGAAGAAAAACCACGGGACAGGGCACAAACCAGCGGCAGCGGCAGCATCAGTTGGAGATTTTCTTGCCTCCGGAGTTGCATCTTTTGCAATAGGGCTGCGGTCTCTTCCAGGCTCAGAGCGACGCGACGGGGGTGATCGAGAGCGACGGTCGAATCGCGATGTCCTCTTGGGTTCCGGCTCTGTCTGGTCGAAGCGCGAACGCTTCGCCGTTCGTCGTTCTGTTTCGTCCATACTCGATCGAGGAGTTGCGAATATTGAAATGAAAATTGGAGGATGTAGGCCGGAGCTACTCCACGCTGAAGTACAGAAAGATAAGGTACCGAGTTGTCGAGAACGGTCTAAATGTGCCCATGTATCAATGCAAATCCGGTGTGAAAAATAGCAACGGAAATGCGCCTGTGTTGAAGTGGAGTGGATGTTTGATGGTCTACGGAGCAGCAGCAGGAACGTGAAAAGGCTGATTGAAGCACGTACCTCCCGTCGCTCAGCCTCCCGCCACATGTGGCTGGTGAGCTACCCGACACCGGCGGTTGCAAATGTGGGGGAGAGCTCGGGGCAATACTGTACCTACTAGATATATCAACGAGCAGCATGGGGCAAAAGTGTAGGTGAGTGCAGAAGGCAAAGTTGCATAACTGTTTGGTTCTATCATGAGCACTGGGTTCAATTGCCCATATTGACTTACTTTGTAAATCTCTGGCATTTCGATTCCTGTGGTAGATTTCCTTCCAAGTGATTATCAAGTGCTTCTGCATTGGACGGTTTTGGACGGTCAGCTTGGTGGCCTGGCTCGCCTGAGCCCTGCACGGCTTGCAAGGAACCTGGGGAATGTCATGGGCATGAACTGGGGTCAATTGCTGTGTTGCGTCAAGTTATACGACTGCCTATAAAACAACTTAATCTCTGTAGTCGCTCTGGACTCAATGGTTCATCCATATAGTATAAAGTATTGCCAGTCGTAGGTAAGGTATGCAAGCTCGAAAGCAACCCTATTTCCATAGCTTACAGCGGACCCTTGCCGAGCTGATCCGTGCCCCCGCGCAAACACCTGCCCCCCGTATCTCTGTAGCCTCCGGTCACCGGCCTATCAACGACCCATTGATTTTTTCGGCATTTCCCTCGACCTATCTCTTCCTGACTTTGAGTCACCTTCATCCCATCCTCCGCCCGGACCAATTGGTATTTCTACCGTGCTGAGACCTTTCTTGTTCTGACCAGAGAACTGTTCCTGTTCTCCTGTCTCCGCAAGATGGCTTCTCTACGGCCCTTGACTTCGTCCCTCCGCTGGGTCGCCTCCGCGAGAGGCGTCGCCGCTGTGCGATATAGCTCCTCCTCGACCTCCGCCATTGCCTACAAGGCCCTCCGCCGTCGCTCTGCTCCTCTTCCCGTGAGCGACAACCCTCCTGCGTGGTCCGCCCAGGCCGCCGTCTCCAACATTCTTTACGAGACCCCAGTCCCTTCAACCGCTCCCCCCAAGCGCCATATCCTCAACTGTCTGGTCCAGAACGAACCTGGTGTTCTGTCCCGCGTTTCCGGAATTTTGGCAGCTCGCGGGTTCAACATTGACTCTCTGGTCGTGTGTAACACTGAGGTTGACGACCTTTCTCGCATGACCATCGTCCTCACTGGTCAAGACGGCGTTGTTGAGCAGGCACGCCGACAGCTTGAGGATCTGGTTCCTGTCTGGGCCGTTCTTGACTATACCAACGCAGCTCTTGTCCAGCGCGAGCTTCTCCTTGCCAAGATCAACATCCTTGGTCCCGAGTACTTCGAGGAGCTACTCCACCACCACCGCGAGATTGCTGCTGGCGAGACTGATGTCGACTACGCGCATGAGGCCATTGAACGTAGCCTCTCCGATACCGCCAAGGACTTCCACCCAAGCAAGTTGGCCGTCAGTCAGGCTCTGCGACACAAGCACGAGCATCTTAAGTCAATCACTTACTTTGCCCATCAGTTTGGCGGCAAGGTCCTAGATATCAGTACCAACAGCTGCATTGTTGAAGTGTATGTTGCCCACCCTCTCTCTCTTATCTACTCAATCATGCACAATACTGACATGTGGTTCCAGTTCTGCTAAGCAGTCGCGCATCGACTCGTTCCTCAAGCTTGTCGCTCCCTTTGGCATTCTTGAGTCTGCCCGTACAGGTCTGATGGCTCTACCCCGATCTCCTCTGTCTGAAGGTAACCAGGAGTCCCTTGTCATGGAGGCAGACGAGGTTGTCGATGCCAGTCAGCTCCCTCCCGGTTAAAATCAAATAGACACCTCAATTAGTGACCCGACCAAATGGCGTTTTCAAGGAAAGGATCTGGTTTAATTGATTTAATTCCCAAGACTATTTTTATTGTTCGTGCGCCAATGCTCCACCTGTTGTCAAGTGTGGCTAGTAAATGATATCGTATCCATTCGTATTCCGTCTTCACACCGTGCTTTAGAACTTGCCGTTGTTGACGACAAAGCCTTCCAATGCAGCTGTCGATGTTAGTATCATGCTTCGAAATGAAACAACGTAAGGACTTACAAACAGCGGCCCAGAGACGGTTCTCGGCCTCGGGAAATACCAGAGAGCGGGGGCTGTAGAAGACCTCATCGGCGACCTCCTCAGGATGTCGAGGGAGGCAGTGCATGAATTTCCAGTCCGACTTTGCGCCTCCTCGCTTTGCAAGGTCGCTCGTGATCTGGAAACCAGCAAAGTCCTTGAGTCGCTTCTGGGTGTCAGCTTCCTGGCCCATGGAAACCCATGTATCAGTCACTAGGACATTGGCATCCTTAACAGCCTCTTCGGGGACGTTAGTCTCGAAAAGCTTGCCGGGTGAGGACACGCCGTCAGCAGCGGAAGTGATGAGTTGCCTCATGTTGTCAGGAATCTCATATCCCTTGGGGGCTGCAACTGATATGTCAACACCCATCTTGACACAACCGACGGCGAGATCGAACAGAACATTGTTGGCATCGCCGACCCAGGCAACCTTGAGGCCATTGAGTCCCAGTGTAGCTCCCTTGGCGCTTGATGATGGGAAAGTTTCATAGAGGGTGAGGAAGTCAGCAATCGTCTGCAGAGGATGGAAGTCATCGGACAGAGCGTTGATGACAGGGACACTTGAGTGCTTTGCGAGATTAGCGACATCAGAGTGAGGTCCAACTCGAGCGACCATACAGGAGGTCATAGAAGAGATGACAACCGAAGTGTCGTACAGCGACTCATTAACCTTACCAGGCATTAGCAGAGGTCTTCATCACGGAGGTGCAATACTTACACCAAGCTGGATATCATCCTTCCCGAGAAACATGGGATGGCCACCAAGCATAGTCACAGCAGCTTCAGTGGAAACTCGAGTACGGGTGCTGCGCTTGCTGAACATCATAGCAACGGTCTTACCAGCAAGACCGGCATTGAGATAGCTGGCGGGAGCTCCACCCTTGACAGCTATTTTTCGAGTATTGGCATCACGAACAAGGTTGGCAAACTCATTGGGAGTAAGATCAGCAATTGTCATGAGATGCCTAGGGGTCGCAGCCTGTGAGTATGCTCGTTTCTGAAGGCCTGTGGCGGCGCCTCGAGCGATTCGGAAAGCTGAAGTCTTCATTTTGAGCTGTGTGTTGAGGTGAGCGAGTCAATGAGTGATTGTATAATTAAGAAAATGAGTTCTGAAGCCTACAATCGAGTTGAACGTCAGATCGAAGGAAGAAAGTGAGCTTTTCTTTAAGCCAATGGCTTAAGTAGTGGAGGTCGAGATATGAGATATGATGAGTCTGTGGTAGGAAGAGTCACCATTGGAGGGCCATGTCCCGCTTGTTTCTTCCTCCCGTCCAGCCCAAACAGCATATGCTCCACTTTAATGTGATATGAAGCCGGTCTCGGGACGCTGACTCTACCTAATTAACAAGATACCTATTCCTAGATACCTATAGCTTGTACGACGTTAAACATGATTGGAAAATTGCAATTTATATTAATCGTCTATAGAAACGCATTGGGTAAGGTAGATTGTATCGTTGCTGTTTTCGAACTCCACTTACTGACCTTTGCTGGAGCTAGGTTTCTCAGGCCAAACGCCGTTACCGGCAGTTGAATTTTCAATGGCCATGATCTTGTTGGCCAACTGAGCTCGTCAATTCAGGCCAAGAAATCAAGATGGAAATAAGTAGGTAATAAGAGTGTAGAGAATCTCAATTGGAGTGCTCTCATTGCATCACTGGTTGCGACTCATCAGCTTCTCCCTTTGTGAACCTTGGGATCGAGCTAACTGGTACTACACTTTGTTGAAGCTGTAATAAGCATGAGTGACTATCTTGCTTCTTTGTTTTGTTTCAAATTTAAGCTACTCTCTGTTTTGCCCTGAGCAGAGATGATGGGAGCTCTCAGCCGCGTGATATAGGTCCCCAGATCCCCAGTCTTGTAAGTAAGCTAAGGAACTGGAGATATTATGATGCCATGAGATAGGCGTCCTCCTCTCCAAGTCTCCCTGACGTATGCCTATGCGGCGTTGAAAGGTCTGGGATGTGCATACATAGTATTCGTGAAGATATTCATATGAATAGTGCATGTGTGTTGGTTTCATTGGTGTATTCTGTTGATATGCCTGCTCTTTGGCTATCTTGGTAAGATTCTGCCGTGGCGTCGCATTTTGGCATCATTATTCAGGTATTGATGGTCTGGATATTAAGATATCTCCATATTGGGATCACTACATCTCGTTCAAAGATAGGTAGCTTGGGAATGGAAAGGATGGATCCTCAAATTTGATCTATTATAAAATCAGTTCAATTAACAAATGACGTCGCGTGCGAGACCATGGCCCCAAATTCCAAAACCCTCAAGTTTCAGGGTCGAAAAGCTGGGCCTGAGGTGCCTTGAGGTTCCGTTCCTGGATCAGACATACCTTAGCCAAGCCAATCACAGCACCGCCCGCTACAACCTTATCACTCATAATCCCTGCCACAAAGTGACTTCACCTCGATGACGAATCCCTAACCTCAACCTGATGATTACTTGATGCTTCTGACACCAACATCGTCTCCAGCAAACAACAGATCGTCAACCTCCGTCCATAATCTGACAGCACACTACTGCAGACTTACCCAAGTCACTTGCGCCGCATGAGCGCCCAGAATCTCTGTTAGACGGACTTCCACTTCATCCGATACGACTACAATGCCGGCCGAAGAGACCGAGCCTCTTGCCTCGCCTACGCGCGAGGAAGAGGAGCCTACCGAGACATCGCCGCTTCTCAACAGAAGCGATGACGAGCATCACAGTGACGAAAGCGAGCGCGAACAAAATGGTCGAGTCTCGAATGAGCCTCAGTCGCAGGCAGCGTGGAGTCTCTGGTCAATTTGCAACAAGAAGACCCGTACCAAGGCACCTTGGCGGTGGCCTTCCATCATCGCCATGGCGCTCCTTGGTATCATTGTAATACTCATCATAATTCTGGGTTTCCTCGTCCCTCCTGCCGTCAAGGAGTACGCTGAACAAGCTGCTGTTCTCGAACCTACCAATCTATCCATTGAGAACATCACAAGCGATGGCATCCGGGCGCGCATTCGTGCAAACGTCTATCTCGATGGATCGCGGGTCGACAACAAAAACTCCCGCCGTATTGGGAAAGCAGTTACTGGAATAATGCGAAAACTTGAGACCAAGGAAACCACTGTCAACGTCTATCTACCCGACTATGCCGATGCGCTTGCCGGCACTGCGGTTATTCCTCCCCTAGTTGTCGATGTAGTTAACGGACACACCAATGAGCTGGACTTCGTGGCAGATGTCAACCCTGGCGATGCTGAGCACATCCGCAAGATTGCGAACGATTGGTTAGAGGGGAACCTAAAGCAATTGAAAGTAGTGGGCAAAACCAAGGTTCACCTCAAATCGGGAATCATCCCTCTTGGTGCTCACGATGTGGCGGAATCCATGGTCTTTGAAGGTGAAGCTCTCTACCGCTCCTATACTGCTCTATTCTTAGGAAAGAAGACACTCTTTTAATGAGAAAAGGCGAATTTATTTCTGTAGTGCCGGACTGACTGACAACCTTGCAGCTAATGAGATCCCTTCAATGCCCAACTACAACATAGAGCGCATGGATCTTCACGATCGCCCGGTAGATGGCCACGGACGAAAAGTAATCGAGGCCGACGTATCCTTGAAAGTCCACAATGACTACCCAGTGTCCTTCCGAGTCCCGACTCTTGGGTTTGAAGTTTTGGTGCCCAACTGCGACTCATCACTGCCCTCCATCAGTGTTGCAGATGCTATCACGGAGCCAATTGATGTCAAAGCTAAGGCAGATATTCAGGCCGATGCCAAAGGCATCATTCGCGACATTCCAGAATCTTTGACGAAAGCGTGCCCTCACTCTGAATCATCCCCTCTCGACCATTTCATGGATCGTTACCTGCATGGCGAGGATGCCAAGATGTTTGTGAGAGGGAAGAAGACAAACAACACCGATACCCCCGAATGGATCTCGGATATCCTGGAGAGTATTACAGTGCCGGTCGATTTTCCAGGACGATCATTCGATAGTTTGATCCGCAACTTTTCCCTGACGGATGTCGACTTTAAACTACCCGACCCATTCGCCGATGTCAATGATCCCGAGGGTGAGCCCCGAGTATCTGGCACCGCACAAGTACTCGCAGCTATTCCCCCTGAGCTGAATGTGGAATTGGGGGTGGACAAGCTCCGTTCCAACACTGATCTGTTTTACAAGAAGCGTAAAATGGGCGAGTTGAATCTGCGCCACTGGCAGAGTGCCAACTCAACAAAGGTCCATGATAAAGAAAACGGCGAAACTCTTCTCAACATCACATCACGACTAGTCGACGTGCCCTTGACAATCACCGATGGCGACGTGTTCAGCGAGGTCATGCAGAAGCTGCTGTTCGGAGGCGGCGATATCACACTCGACATCAAGGCCGAAGTCGACGTAAAGCTGAAAACCGTCCTCGGCATTCTGACAGTGAAAAAGGTTCCCGCAGAGGGCAAGATTCCAGTAAACGGTCCGTCATCGCTGTGGTAATCTCTTGCATCCCCCATGAGGATGAATAATCCTTATCTACACGCTGAAGTATTTTCTTGACACGCCTTACGATCATGGCAAGGGCCAATACTGACCTATAATTAGGATTCCCGGGAAACGCACTTGGTAAACTCAAGCCTCAAGTCGGCGAGATCGAAGTTATGGAAACTACGGAGACGGGAATCCAAATGAGAGCTCTTGTCAACCTCACAAACCCTACACCGTACGCAGCTGTTGTACCTTACCTCAGCGTACACATTCTTCATGATGGGGAACTTCTCGGTGAAGCCATCTCAAGAAATGTCACATTTGACCTCGGCAAGAACACCAACCTTCCTGTTCTTGCGACTTGGGACCCTTTACGATTTGGCGGCGAAAAGGCACAAGCAATTGGCCGCAAGCTACTGTCAGACTATGTATCGGGCAAGAATACGACGCTGACGGCACGTACCCACAAACGGAGTGTTCCGAATGTCCCTATAATCGGCGAGGCTTTGTCCAAGATCAACATCACTCTGCCTACGCCGCGAATAACTGTCCCTGGCGAAGACGAGCATGAAGGCAAGAAGCCACACTTTATCGCAGATGCCACCTTTCATCTCTTTTCCTCGACAGCTACTTTTACACTTCTTTCTCCGTTGCTATACAACACTCTATACATAGAACACATAAACGCAACTGCTCTTTACAACCACACTGAGCCAGTCGGTCAGATTATACACGATGAACCTTTCCCAGCAACACCTGGGCGATCCCAGACCCCACGCTTGCCAGTCATATGGTCTGCCAGCAGCGTGGGCTATGGTAAGCTGAAAGAAGCACTGGGCGGGTCGCTCAAGCTTGATGCCATAGCCAATGTCACTGTGAGATTGGGCAGCTGGACTGAGAAAATCCATTATACAGGCAAGGGCATCGGGGCAAAGGTCAGCCTATAGGTCTGATCGATCCTGAGGGTTGTTGGCACAGAATTGTTTGGAGTTGGTGGTTCTGATTTTTGGGGGGAGGGGACTCGCTTGGGATACTGGCGCGTATTATTTCTTTTCCCTTATAGACACCTAGGATACACGAAATTGATTTCTTTACATTATGATATATACTGGTGTTCTGTTTCTAGTGCGTTGTTTGAAAGAGTTGAAGTGAACAGCAACTTTTTCCAGCAATTCAGCTTTACTGATTCTCTGAACAACCACGTATATATGGGCAGAGCACACAAAAAAAGACAATCACCAACGCCATGTTTTACAAAGGTCATGTTCGTTGAACCTTTACATATTCGCAGATCACTGACAATTAGCATCTGGGGTATAAGAAGCTCGTTTGTGCCAGCCCAGACACCAAGAACCATTCAACTAACCATCATCTCCAGCTGGCAGGTTTTTGCAGGTAAGTCACCAACAGTTCACCCAACTAATCATTCTAGGTTCTCGATTTTACGAACTATCATGGCTTCCCAATACCCTTCTGGGCTCACCCTTACCAAGGTGAAGAACTCCAGCCACCACGACAGTGCGATCCCCCTACCATTGTTCTCATCATCAGCTGGTAAGTCAGATCAGGAGTCGACCCTGGCTTTGAAGATGGCGCAGGCTATGGAAGGGGAGGTGGATGAGGCAATGAGAGACATGAAGAGGACCTGGAACGAGATGGCGGCTGAGAACAAAGGACAGTCTATGGTAAAGAAATGATGACAGGGGCAATGTTTCACCTGAAGCTCATGTCCTGAGCTTGCATTTTCCTGGGGACTGCAAGAATCAAGTGGCTGTAAAAAAAAAATAGGCTGCCGTGGGAAGCGAACAAGGGGAGACAGGAGCCTAGGCTAGAGTTAGTTGAACACACAAACATACCTTGGATCTAAATCTTCACTTGGTGTCAGCCAGAAATGAAATCTCAAATAAGCACATGAGCAAAGGGTAAAAGCACCTTTTCGTTGATCTGAATTGTCCATTGCCGGTATTACTATTCGTAGCCCCCAACTCCATTCTGTTGATAAAAAGTCAAGTGAATTATGCAAGTCGTACGCCAGCTTCCCGTCGCTTCTTGAGCTGCTGTTGAGCTGCCAGACTCATACCGGCAGAAGTTGCGTCAAACATGCTCTGTGCTTCGCGTCGCTTCTCGTCCTCGATCTTCTTGAGCCGCTTCTCTGTCTTGCCCTTACCGCTTCCCTTGCCATGGAACTTGTGGCTCATGTACTTGAACGCCTCCTTGCGGTCAAGAGAACGGCCGTGGTCATCGGTGTACTTGATGTCGACGTTGGGTTTGTATCCTGCTGAGAACAGCTCGGCCATGCGTCGAGACTGCTGCTGATCTCGCCAGGTGTTTTGTTGGCGTGCCCACTCCTCACGCTCACGAACCGACATTCTATCCAGCTTGCCACTTGTACGGTCACGCTCTCGCTGGGCGCGTGCCTGCTCGTCCAGCTCTTCTTCCAAAAGACGCTTCTTGGCGAGGAAGTCTTCTCGGTTTCGCAAGCTGGTATATTCCGCATCTCCACGTGTATCTTCCACGAGACCACGCTCTCTTAATAGCGCGAGCGCCGCGCCCATGCCTGCACCAACGGCCTTCTCTTCTTCGACGCCCGCCTCATCCAAGTCCTCGACAGGTGATGATTGGGGCTTCTCTTCAACCACTTCTGCATCGTCACCCATGGGGTGATCGTCATCGGGTTCTGGGGATTTTGACACAGTCTTTAATCTTCTAAGCTTGCGCTCTTCGCTTTCGCCGGGTTTACTTAGACCTGCAACAAACTCTGAGACTTCATCGAGAACAAGGCCACCCTCTTGTTGCTCTACGAGTTCTGGCTCGTCATCCTCCTTAAGCAATCGGGCGATGTCTTCGGGTCGGGTCTTCTTCCGCTTCTTCAAGGCATTCTTTCTTTGGATCGCGAGTGTTGCTTGAAGGTCGTCATCATCCACAAAAGTATCATCGACTGCCTTTCTCTTCTTTGTCGTCGTGTCTTTTGAGTCGACGTCCATCGCGTCATCTATGGGAGTTGTTTCAGCAGGAAAGAGATCATCGTCTGTGGGCTTTTGTCTGGTTCCCTTCTTCCCCTTCTTCTTTTTAGGCTTCTTGACTTTGATCTGTGAGGGATCTATATAGTCTGAAGAGATAGGAGCATCACCTATAAAGGTTGGTTTGTTAGTATGATATTCTTTTCTTTAGGCACACAAGCTGGACTTACCAATAACATCGTCCAAGCTCACGTTCTGGCCATTCTTTGTCTTGTCAACCGGCTTCTCAAGAATATCTGAGAGCTCTGCAATGACGCCACTTGTGTCGAGTGTGAACTTCTTGGATTTCTTGCCCTCGATCTCCTCATCGTAGTGTGACAGAATACCACGCTCACCCTCCTCGTCGTCATCCAGAGGGTTATAACCCGGTTTCTTCTTCTTGTTGTCAAGTCTCTCAGCAAGCTTTTCGGCCTCGCGCATGTTTAGATTCTCCAGCTCGTCGCCTTCTTCCTCCTTCTCATCAATAGTTGTATCCTTGAGGGTGAGAATTTGGTCGTCGCCATCGAGGAAAGCCGCTGTGTCATGTCCAACTTTGATACCAGCAAGATCCTTGGAAGTATACTGAACTGCAGCAGCAGCTTCAGCCTCGGCTGCGGCCAGCTCCTCTTCCAATTTCCTGACTTTGGCAATCTTCTTCTGTCGCTTTTTTTGGCCTATGAGCCAGTCTTTGGCGCTAAGATCGCCACCCTCTTCGGCTTCTCCAAAGCCTTTGCCCTCTAGAACTGCATTCCGTTGCGCCTGCTCCCGGGCTTTTCGGACAGCTGCAGCTTTCTCTTCGCGCCTCTTCTTTGCCTTTTCCGCTTCGATGACTTTGTTGTAGTTGTCGTAGGCCTGAGCTTGACGGCTCTCCAGTGTGCTGGGTGCATCGCCATCCGCGTACATTGACTGAGTTTGGCTGGTGTTATCTGCTCCTGGGACAGGCAGAGGCTTCATTCCCAGGGAGACGCGAATTCTGTTGGTCTCTTCGATGGTTGCGGCGTCCATCTTGGCGGTTGGGTCGTGTCGCGATGGCAACGTCGATATATGCGATGCGACTATGTGAGATGATGAAAACGACTATTTCTAGGTACCTAGGTAGGTAGGCAGAAAGATAGGCCTGAGGTTGACGAGGTGAGCACGGATCACTTCCATTGAAACGCGGTCCGTAGGCGCAAGGTGATTCCGCAGTTGAGCCGGATTATGTAAGCGGACAGTCACAATTTCATGTATTTAAATCTTCGAGGCGCAACCCAAATTTTCTTTCCTCTTCTCTTCAAGCAAACACGGATCTGTGCCTGGCGATCCCCTGCTCTTCGGAGTCAGGGTCGATTGCTTTGCAGCTCGATAACTTATAAGGAGCCATCAACTTGTTATGGTGTCAATCATCCTATCGACAGGTCCAAGAGTAACTGTTGCTTCAGCCGCTTCATTCGCTGTCGAAAGACGGCTTGAGTGTCGGGGCTGTTGCATAACGAGACGCTATATTCCACCCCCCTTTTCCGAGACCGTCGGTCGGTGAGGTTGGGGAAAACCATGGCCTACCTACATATCTTTTAACTAGAAGAAGCTTTTTGCAACGCGTGATGTCCGTAGAATTCCATATGTATAATGTCGCGATGCACCTGAGACTGGCCGTCGAACTTTTTTGGCGGACCCTGGACTAACGCTAGGTTGGCCGAGCAACAACAGCCATCCAACCATTGGCTTTGGTCGTTGCTGATCCCCCAAGTATCTTGCCGTTGACAGCTAGAGCCTCCTCCTGATGGCTTCGGCTTTGATCCTGAATCTGGGGATCAAGTCCACCTCATGGCGACAAAGGACCAAGCATCAATTCACGATCTACGGCCCGTCTTCGGAGCATGGTACCAAGATTCGACTAGATCGCATAATGACGGCGGAGTGTCCTGTTGTCGGGTCTATCACGACGTTTATGGACCAATAACGCTGCCGCAGGGTAGGCATGATTCCGTCAGTGAAGTTGAACACAAGTGAGATATCATGTCACAACAGTCGATAACCGAGGGTAATGGTATATGCACAGCATGCAGATACTGGTATGCATACATACGTAGACATCGAGGTTGTGTTACACTCGGCGCTTTATTCCAAGCTACGGATACTCGGTACTCACCAATAATCATCCGTCCACTACCGACGTCTCGATCCGGGGGAGACTTGTCTAGTCTGGGGTTTGAGAATTTGAGCATCACGAGAGAGTCTGGGGAAGGGGGCGGAACGAAGCGAGAGCCCATAGTTACTAGTCCATAGCTCGGCTAGCATGTGAAGACTGCCCTGTCTATGAGTGGTCATGGATGTTATGTTATTTACAGGGGCATGATTGTCCTCCTACCTATTGGGAGGTAGTAGTCTAGTAAGTCATGCCATCGAGGTTGTCCAAGCTACCCCACACTATGAGTTGGAGACTTGCACGTCAGTGAAATCACACATTATTAATTTGGGGAAAAGTCACAGGAGCTCAAGTCAGCTGGCGCATGTGAACGGTTGCATACAACTATCAGAGGTCAAGTTGACAATGTCTCAAGAGGCATCTGAAGTCATCGCGAACTGGGCGAGCATGTTCAAACGAGTATGACCTCAGCAAAGTATAACAAGCCGAGGTGATATCAACTGCAAAACAACACCACCTCCTGGAAACCGCAGCAGACTAATTGTAATCAACTCGGCCTCATTCTATTCATTCGGGCCTTTAAACCACACCGCACTATTCCCCCAAAGGCCTGCGTCCGATGTTCACGAACTCCAGAGCTTGCTTCCGCACTTCCATATTCGGCATCTAACAACTAGACCCTTGACTGGCATAATTCTTCTATTACGAAATTTCTCTACTAGTCGGAATGCCGGCTCTCTATAAAACCTTGACGATGGACCTGGTAGATGTTGGTGATTCAGTCTCATCAGTCTCGATCAACTCTACAGCCTCCCTGATACAGCCCATCATGTACTTTGTGTCTTCTGCCTTTCTTCTCGGCTCATTCGCTCTTCAGAGCGTCTTGGGCCGACCAGCCTTCGATGAGAGGAGTCTCGTACAAGAGAGACAGTCTTCGGTCGACTCCTTTATCAAGTCTGAGAGCTCAATTGCTATTGAGCAACTCCTCTGCAATATCGGCTCCGATGGCTGCAACTCCAAGAACGTAGCCACTGGTATTGTCATTGCTTCTCCAGACACACAGGATCCTGACTGTAAGTTGATGATGACATGCACAACCTGAACTAAAGACATTTCCTAACACACACTAGACTTTTACACCTGGACTCGAGATGCTGCTCTAGTCTTCAAGTACGTCGTCGATAGGTTCATCAACCAGTATGATGCTGGCTTGCAGAGGAAGATCCAGGAGTACATCGCCTCCCAAGCCAAGCTCCAGGGTGTTTCCAACCCTTCTGGGTCGCTTTCGGATGGCTCAGGTCTAGGAGAGGCCAAGTTCAACGTCGACATGAGTGCCTTCACTGGTGGTTGGGGTGAGTATTCGTGTTTGGCGCCCCTGAATGAGAACAGTTGACTAAAGGTTGTCAAGGTCGACCTCAGCGAGATGGCCCAGCTCTGCGTGCGACTGCTATGATCACCTATGCCAACTGGCTGATTGCCAACGGCTACACCTCCACAGCCAATGATATTGTGTGGCCTGTTGTTCGCAACGACCTTAACTATGTGGCTCAGTATTGGTAAGTGATACAGCAGCAGCAGCAGCCTTGACTGGAGTTAGTTCTGACCGTCGCAGGAACCAAACCGGATTTGACTTGTGGGAGGAGGTCAAGGGTAGTTCGTTCTTCACAACTGGTTCCCAGTATCGAGGTTAGTTTGCTGGACGATTCACCAGTAGGATGATGTACTTACATTTCCAAGCTCTCATTGAAGGTGCCGCTCTGGCCAAGAAGCTCGGCAAGTCGGGAGACAACTACTCCAACATCGCTCCTCAGGCTCTCTGCTTCCTGCAGACTTACTGGATCTCTTCTGGCAATTACGTCGACTCTAACAGTAAGTATTACTCTGGCTCGGCCCTCAATGAGAACAATCACTGATCCACGTAGTCAATGTCAATGACGGCCGCACTGGCAAGGACGCCAACAGTATCCTGTCGTCCATCCACAATTTCGACCCTGCTCTGAACTGTGATCCCGCCACCTTCCAGCCATGCAGTGACAAGGCCCTCGCCAACCACAAGGCGGTTACTGACTCTTTCCGCTCATGGAACATCAACAAGGGTATCTCTCAAGGCTCAGCTGTCGCCGTTGGACGATACGTCGAAGATGTCTACTACAATGGCAACCCCTGGTACCTCGCTACGCTTGCCGCGGCAGAGCAGCTCTACGATGCCATTTATGTCTGGAAGCAGCAGGGATCCATCACTGTGTCGGACGTCTCTCTTTCGTTCTTCAAGGACCTCGTCTCTTCGATCTCTACCGGAACATACGCCAGTGACTCTGCCACCTTCAAGAGCATCACTGACGCCGTCTCCAAGTATGCTGATGGGTATGTTGCCATTGTTGCAAAGTATGTCGGCACAGATGGCCACCTCGCAGAGCAGTTCGACAAGAACGACGGCCACCCCCTTTCTGCTACAGACTTGACTTGGTCATATGCCGCATTCCTCTCAGCTGCTGATCGTCGAGCTGGTGTTATTCCTCCCTCTTGGGCTGGAAGCGTGGCTGCTGTCCCCAACCAATGCGGTACCAATACTGTTGCTGGATCCTACTCATCGGCCACTGCAACTTCGTTCCCTGCATCGCAAACACCCAAGGGTGGTGTGCCCACTCCAACTGGCACCCAGACTTCCACTTCCACTTCCACTTCCAGCTCGTCCACTGGCACCAGTTGCCCTACTGCAACCTCTGTGGCTGTCACTTTCCAGGAAGTTGTCACCACCAACTTTGGTGATACCATCAAGATCGTTGGCAACATCGCTGCTCTCGGTAACTGGGACACATCAAAGGCTGTTGCCCTGAGCGCCTCCGACTATACCGCCTCGAACCCTGTGTGGAAGGTCACCATTTCCCTAACTGCAGGACAGTCCATCCAGTATAAGTACATCAACGTTAAGAAGGACGGCTCTCTTACCTGGGAGAAGGACCCCAACCGCACCTACGCTGTTCCTAAGACATGTGCCACAACGGCTACCAAGTCTGACAAGTGGCAGTCTTGAGATGACACTTTTGTTCTCTATGCCTTGAGGGCTATTTCGATAGGTTGGTAGGCAGAGTTGAATTATGACACAGATTGTTACTTTGACTGGGCTGGGAGTGAAACCCAATGAGTTTGATGACGAAAATGAAGGATACGTGTTTGGAGATAGCAAGTCTGATAATAACATATCTGTTTATTGAGTCCCGTGGTTTGTTTTAACATGTTTCTCTTGTACCGAGTATTGATCATTGACTTCGACATGTGATCTCAAGCCAAGATTCCTCGAATATCTGGCTGAAGCAGATTGGCGCATGACTTTGTGTAGACGACCGTGGATGTCATGCTGTGAATCTTAATTTCGTTAACGATTCACTGAGATACCAACTCAGTCTATTACGAGCTTTCTTTGATATTCACAACAGTCATGTTAACTCTAAGCCTAACATTAGCAGCTGTAAACCCCTTTCGTGAGGAGACACGAGTGCATCTCAAGTCACTACCCCCATCTCTTCGACCATGATGTTAATAGCAAACCCTAGAGCACTTGCTGGAATTTGCTGATTGTGATATATACCAATACCTTCTGTAGCCACTCATGTGCCAATTTCTCTAATGCCATCGATAGCTTCTTTATGCAAACTCTTCATCCTCTTCTTCCTCAATCTGGTTTTTCACTCGCACCAAGATCGTTGTCTTCCACTTATCCAGCTTGCTGATCTGGTCGAACTGATACAGCCTGTCGGTAAACTGCTCCTGGCTCTTGGCCTCGATGGCCTCGCACAAGTCAGTCAAAAGCTGATGCTCTCGCTGTGCACCAAATGAGGGGTCCATGTCGCGGTACTTCTCCAGGGCGCGCTGAGCAGCGACCAAATCGCCACTAGCCAGATGGCAGATACCTGCCTTGAGCAGGTAGTCCTTGACGCTGTACTTCATGAGGTTGTTGTTGATTGATTGCTCAGCAACTCTCTCGTATTTCTCGATGGCCTTGTAGTAGTCGCCCTCGATAGCCGCCACGTCGGCCACCTTCAGCCATAGCTTATTGGCAAGACTGCAAAGATACATAAGTAGATGCAAAACAACGCTGCGGTTGTGATATCCAACTTACGCTGCCGCATTATCGCCCTCATACCAGGTAGCAGCGAGTTCGTAGCACTCGATAGCACTCTTAGCATCGCCAAGTTCCAACTCGTACAGCTCGCCTAGATTCTCCTTGTGGGAAGCTGCGCGGCGGAAATTACCCTTGGCGCAGTATCGATCGACAGCGACGTTCAGGCATCGCGCAGCAGCCTGAGGATCGTCTTTGCGGTAGGCCTTGAAGGCATCCACGAGGGTATTGGCAGCGTCATCGGGTTCCTTCAACTTGTCGGTCTGGACTTGGGCGGCCTGTTCAAAAGCCTTTCCGGCTTCGAGCACTAGATGTCGGAAGTGTCAGCTTCGGTTTCACGACGAAACAAAGCGGTAAAGGCGTACTCTGTTGCTGCATCTTGAAGGCATTGGCGGCTTGAGTGAAGAGATCAGCGGCCTCTTGGTACTTCTCCTCTCGTCCACCAAAGAAGCTGAAGCCACCACCGGCACTCTGAAGCTGCTTCTGAGCCTGAAAGTTGCGACCTGTCAGCACAACTGCAAAGCAACAAACAGCCAATGCAGAGCGGGGGAGGGGTTACGAAACCTTTTGGAGAAGAGCTCTTGGGTCTTGAGCCATGGTTGTGATATTTGCGAAAGGGGTATCAAGGAGGACTTGGGAGGAGAAACAGAGATAGAGAAAAACACCACGTTCTGGGTTATCACGAGTTGGCTTTAAAGTTGTATGTAAGTGAAGATGGCGAGTACCTCGACTGGCGGCGCGGGCGGCGGCTGAGCTATGACGACGGTCGCTTGAGCCACAGAGAGACACCTGGGGTTCTTTTTAGTGGGCCCACGCTGTCACTAGGTAATCCTCCCGCAGAAATGGGCACTGAAGATCTACCTAAGACGGATCAAAGTTACCTTACCTAGGTACCTACCTTTATATATATATCCATCCCAAGACTCTAATTGACAGATCGCCCTACGCCAAAAGAAACCCTTGATTGAGAGTCAACAGAAATTAGATCCATATCGACAGGTCAGGCCAGATACGCATCATGACTATCTGCGCATCCTGCCGTATTGCCCTTCGGCGCAACATCACACATTTTACAAGACCTTTGATAGCTCGGTTCATAACAACGAATTCGACAACAGCCGCCTCGATTCTAGAGAAACCCACCTGGTCCGTTCGAAGCCTTCTACCATCCTCGCCAAGTTCAGCTCCCGCAGAAAAGATCACTCCCTCCCAATTACACCACCTCCTCCGCCTCTCAGCCCTACCGTTGCCAACTACACCCGAAGACGAAGCTGCCATGATCAATACCCTCCAGAGCCAATTGCAGTTCGTCCGCGCCGTACAGCGTGTGGACACAACCGGGGTTGAACCCCTGCGGGCGATCCGTGATGAGACCCCAGAGGCTCGACAAGAAGTGACAATTGGCCTGGCTGAATTGCAAGAAGTCCTGGATAAGGAGGTTCGTATAGGACATTATCAAAGGGCAAGGAGGGTTAGAGAGACGATTGAGTCCGAGGCAGAGAAGTGGGATGCCCTCAAGACGGCTGGCAAAACGGCTGGAAGATATTTCGTGGTCGAGAGTGGGAAGAATGATGTGGAGGGTGCCGAGTGATTGAGATATCAGTTCGCAAGATACCTAGCTACCTTGTATAAGTGTCTCCCAATGAGATACCCTTTTGTACATTACATCCTTAAATGGAAGATGCTAAACCATGTGATTCTGCAATCATGTTCGCTTGAACCCTGCCCAGATATCGCTATGCCACTAGTAGTCTTCACATACACATGCCCAACCCACAAGTCTCTATGTTCGTATTATCATAAGTAACGCTCATTTCGTATTGCCCTTTTTGTTCGACGGTCCGGCGTCCTCGTTGTTCTACGACTTGGTTTCCGACGGTCCATCCTTGGGCTTTGGCTTGGGCACCTTCTCGTACGCATTCGGACTCGGCGCCCTCTTCTCTTTTCCCTTTCCGTTTCTCCTCCCACGTCCATGGCTGTGTCCGTGTCCATGCCCACAGCTTTGGCGCTTCCCACCCGCTGGTTGTGCCCTGTCGCGGTCAGAGCCAGAGTCTGAATCTGAGTCGGAGTCAGAGGAAGACTCGTCGCTGGATTCGTCGACGGCTTTTGGCTTATGGTAGATACAACACACTATTGGAACCTGTGTCAGTATATGGGCGTATGTTGGTCTAAGGTCATAATGCTCACTCACCTTTTGAGCTCTTGCGTCCAAGACCTTCATTGTCTACCACGTCCTCTGCCCACTGTACGGATCGCCCATTGGCCGTATGAGCGCCTCGAAGTCTCAAGATCTGAGGCGCTTGTTCTCTTGTTTCCGGTGTTTGCGTCGGGGTCTCGGTTTGTGTTTGTGTTTGCGAAGGCGCTGGTGCGCTTCGTTGTTGTTGCCGTTGCGACATGGCTGTGTTTGATGTGATGTTCGACGTAGCTATAGCACGAGCGACTGTTTGCGTCCTTTGATTTGCTTGTAGGAGAGAAAGAAGTGATTACTCCCAGAGGATGTGGTGTTGTCTTGTTATTAATGTTGTCACGCGCTTGTTGATGGAATCGTAGGGCAAATAAATGATTAGCCATTACCTTATACTAGCATCGGCATTCAGTTGTAAAGATACGTACCTCTCTTTTCACGTCACAACTTGTCCGATTTATAACCAATCATTTATTGGACGCGACCTTCCATTCGTAATTTTCTATTCTGTGTGAGAAACAACCTATCCACGTCTATTTAAGGTCTCTTCTCTTCGATAGCTGGGTACTATAGGTATGAAAGAATTTACTTGATAAAACTAATACTGCTATATTTCAATGCTAGCGTACAACTTTGACATTGCAACTACACCAGGTGATCTTCCACGTAGTTAAAGGGCTTAGTAAATCAGCCAGGATGAATTCTTCCTTTGCCAAATCTCAAGGTCCTCTTGTATTCTATATTATACAATGCTTAGATACAGTCTATACTTGTGGTGATATACAATTGACATGGTATTGCCACCATCATCATCTACTCATTCATCATACAACCTCAAATCGTACAGTGTCCAATCATGACAGAGCTCAGTTGATCGCAGCTCTCTTCTCGGCTTTGTCCTTTTTCTTGGCACCCTTCATACTTCTTCGCGGTCGACTCCTCTTGTGCTCTGGCAATACACGAGGCTTGTTGTGTAACCATCCTTGGATAGGTTGACGAGAGCCAATGAATCGCCCCTCGGGACTGAAGACATCAACTGCTGGCCAGCCAGGTTCTATCACAGGCTCAGGCTCCTTGCGCCTCTTCACCGCCGGAGTGTTTACATCTATTCGCTGAGCCCTCATGGCTGCAAAAGGATCAGACGTGTCGACCTGCTTCGGCTTGACCCTTTCCTCGAGTCGGGGTTGTTGGTCTGGGAATACCTTCACAGCAACATCCTGTGCGCGGACTTGAGCAACAAGCTCAACATAGCCTACACCCTCGATGAGGATGTCTGTCGACAACACTCGGAAAGGAAGCCTGTCGACATTTAACCCAATCGCATTCTTCCGCGTCAGAGGGCCGGCTCTTTGTCTTGTGACGTCGTGAGACAGCTTAAATGTTCCAGCATGCTTCATCTTGCCTCCAATTCCAGGAAGCATGATACTTGGTACACCGATGGATTTTCGGGTCTGCTCCTGGAAAGCAATGGCCTTCTCAGTCTGAGTGAGATGCTCCTCCAGAGGTGTAAAGTTGTATGCTAGGAAGACCAAGCCCGGGTTCTTTGGTGTGATGCGAATAAGACCTCCTCCTAGTATGAGGGACTTGCCAGGCGTCATTGAAATCTGCTCAGGCACAATGCGCTTCTTCATGATCATTGATTGGCGGCATTCCTCCTTCACAAATAAGTCCAAGTCGCTTCGTGCCAAGCCAGGAAGGTCGATCAATTCGCCTTTTCCGTTTCCAAAAGGTACTCGAATTGGGGATGCTGTTGTTCCAGGCAGTGGGGATACGAGAGGCATGTCGGGATAGTTCTGAGCCGGCTGAGGGGGCGGAAGCAATTCCCCGACATCGAAGTCTTGCTCTCCGACCTGTTCGGCATATATCGATTCCGCACTGACGCTATCCCGGGGATATGTTGATACTGATGCCCTCCCTGTGTCCTTGCTTGGTCCCATTCTGCCTTTGGGATAGACAGCCTCGAAGAGCTGACTTTTGCCCACATTGACCTTTCCAACCATCCACCCCGCGCCGCCACGCTGCCAGATATCTTCTTTAACCTCCGTGCACCACCAAGCACGCTTTGCGCTGACGCATCGAACATTGCCAAGGCGAACCCTACCTCCAAGTCGGCCAAGAGCATCTCGTAGTACTTCACGAAGGTAGGGCATCATTGAGTCCACAATCTCTTTCGTAGGGCCAAGAAGATCGCCTCGAGTGATGATAAAGCTCAGCTCTGTCTTGCGATCATTTTGGTACTTGCCCGATCGTGATCTTCGATTGCGCGTCCTGATAGGAATATCGCCGAGAAGAACATTGAGTCGCGGGATGAGCGACATGGGAAAATCGGCAGCATCGATGATATGATAAATGTGATTATACTTGTGCGGTGATTCCTCGATGGTTTCGCGCAAGGACTCAACGGTGGGATGGAACATAGCAACCTTCGCTGTGTCGCTCGAGGTGCTATAATGCTGTAAATTGTGGCACCGATCGCAGACAGGCTGCTTATCTTGGGGCAACGGTTCTTTTGAGTTGTTAGCTTCTGTATGGTTCGTAGTAGAAGAGTTGGAGGCTCACTCGGAGCAACATTTCCCTCCTTCTCAGCTCCAGTTACCAAGAGAGAGGGATCCAGGCCAAGAGCTTCCAGCTGGCCTGGGTCTAAGGATTTGAGAACGTCATCGACAACTACATCTTCCTGGCTCGCTGTATGCTGACGCTCAAAAGCCTTTGGGTTCAACCACTTCTTAACTCTTTTGCTCTCAGGGTCGAAATAGCCCAGCATTTGCGGATCATTCGTTTGCGTAAAGGCACCGCATCCTGTGCAATTTAATGGTAAGCGTCTCTTGGGAATCTCAAGGCCCAGAGATGAGGTTTCGCTTGTTGTGATTGGTGCATCTTGAACTGTCGCTTCGGTGTGGTTAAGTCGTCGAGTATATATCGGAGTTAGTAAAGGCGTCGCTTTTGGTGTTCTATGAAACCGGCTCGAAGCTCCGACCGCCGGGCATAAAAATAAAGGAACACTCGATAAAGCGGATGCTTCACCTATACTGAGAGCTCGGTTGATCCATCGAGCTGACAATGCGCGATGCATTGCGTTGCTTCTATAGTGAAGAAACGAATTCGGGTTGTCGCAACTAAATATGTTGGACTTATCCGTACACAGATTGTTCCAAAAATTTCCTAGGAAATCATACCTAACTACCTAAGGTACCTTAGCTTTGTTAGCCTCCACTATAGGTCAAAGTGACCGCCCACCAGCCAGTTCGGGTCAACGCTCGGCCCGCAGCCTCGAGTCGAGCACAGTGTTTCCATTTGGGCAGGGGTCTATGATTTTCTGGGCCTAGAGCCGTCGACTTTTTGAAGCATTGCGACCACGGGAACTGGTTCGATTCTCAAGAGACGCTTGCGTAGCCTTGACATTATAGATTAAAGGTTTGCGCAGTCCAAAATGAGGTCTCTCGGTGAGCGCTTCAACAAGCTTCGTGCTGTAAGTCAATTCTCTGGGTTCGCATCTTGAGGGTACCTATAGCTGACAGTTGATATAGAAGGTAGATATCTCTCCCACAAACGACGATCCGCGACCCATTGCTTACGGTTGAACCAGATCATTTCCTTAAGATGCGGCCCAGGCGCAGCAATCCTCCCCCCAGAGGTGACCAGAATACATATGGACTTTGCAACGAGCTTCAAGAACGGTCATATGGGCGCCAAGTTAGTCCATACATCAAGGTCTCCAGCACATCAACTAATACACCAAAAACAGAAAGTTCTGGCGTGAGAACCTCCCCCGACTAAAATACCATAATCCCTCAGTTCCTATGATCGTCAATCGTCACAGCCGGAACAACAAGAAGCCTACAATCTCTATCTATCTCCGCAAACCCGACGCTTCAACTCCCGCACCCGCTACTCGTTCCCAGCCCTCCTCATCACGCAATAACATGTCCAAGGCCACACCACCTGATGCTGACGAGAAGATCGTCACCGTCGATATGACTGAGAAACATTCTTCTCACATTCTTGAATACGTACTTGCCGAGACCCGTGCTGTCCCCATCAAACCCACCAAGGAGGAGATTCGCGAATTGCAGGAGTTGGACGCCATGGCCAGACAAGCCGAGGTCGACCGAGCCCGTATGAGGAGCCTACGTGAGGAGAAGAAGCGTGAGGAGGATATGCTGAAGCGAGCCCGGGCTGCTGGCGGTGTTGCTGAGGAAGAGGACTCGTAAAAAGGCTTGGAGTGAAAGAGACCATAACGATGCTGTACAATAAATGTGTATTAACGAATGCCACGTATCTGGCAAGTGTACAAGTTGGAAATTTACAAAGTCCCACTACCTTTTGCTTGGACTCTTATGTTGATCGATACGTAAATGGATTGCTAGGCTGCCGTACACGTACATCGTACGTTTCAATGTTGAAGGACTACGATTCTCCCGTAGAATCTTCTATAGACAAACAAGTTCAGGTTCTAATTGCACCTTGACAGGTTCTGTATATAGATCTGCAATCCCGAAACCCCCTGAACTACCTATCAAAACTCCGTAAATGAAATGAATGCTTATTCGTAATTTCATCAACTGTACCGTTTACTTTATCCCAAAGCCCTCGCTTTCATGAACAGCAGTCCACAGCAACTTCTCTAATCTTTCTCTTGAATTGTATCGTGACAGGGATAGCATGTTGAAGCACGTTCGAGCAATGGGGAACCTGCCTTCATCTTCACCGAGGCAGGATATCTTAATCGGCAGTACAGCCGCGCCCATAGCAGGAATTCGATCGCTCCCAGTGATGAACAGGAGTAGTTTCCGTTGATCTTGAGATGACGCCGCCTGAAACGTCTCCCAGAACCAGTCAATAACGGGTTCTGAACCATCTGGCTTCTTGGTTCCCCAGTTATCATATTCAGCGACTCCCCTCAGCGAGTTGATGTCGAGGTCTTCATCAGAGCCTCGGACAAGGAGTTCAATCTCTTCTGGCCTAAAGAGAGACAGAGCATTACCTCCACATACAGTGTAGAAACCTCGTTTGAAAGGCTCAAACTGCCTCGTTACAGACACATCGATTATGTGCCGCACGTAAAGGTCCACGTATTCTCGACGGTTACTGTTAGTGACAGGGATGCGTTCGCCTCCAGGGCAAAGGGGAACCTGCACCTGAGTACCGTACTTATCCATGTCAATAACAAAATCGAGACAGAAGGTTTCTTCCACATTGCCTTCATATTCTAGCAACTGTCGTAATCCTCGAGCTAGTCGAGGTCGGTACTCTGCCAGGTCTTCAAGGGTGTAACGCATAGGAGGCTTCGGATGAGCTGATGCCCCTGTGCCGTGTGTTGGGGCAGATGCAATAAGTTTCCGAAATGCAAAAGGAGGGAGGGCCACATCCAGAATAGTCGAGTTGTATATAGCAAGTCCCATGACGACTCCGACCAAGAAGAACTGATCGGAGGTTTCAAAAGCGTTCGGGTTGAAATAACAAAACTGAGAATCCTCGTCATAAAGGAAAAGGCCTATCCAGAGTCAGCAGGGCCCCTCTTTCTGTTGGGCGATTCAGCTTACCATGGTCGGGATTGAAAACTTCTCTGGCCAGGAGTAAAAACCACTCTTTCCGTAGACCACCAGCATCTACTCCCTCCTCACCACTAAAGGTGATACGAAGACCCTTTTTGATATCCTCACTCCCACTTCCAATCACCTCGCTGACAGCTTTTAGACTATCATCCACCAGACAATCTCGGCGAACATTTAATTCTAGGAACTGGTTGATAGCCTTGCGACTCATGATACTATCAAAAAAGGCGTCACGGGCTTTGCTCTGCATCTGGCGACGAGCATCGTGCTCAAGAATATGGTTCTTGGCCCATATGCTCAAAAGGAATGGGTACTGGCAGAACGTGAACTTGCTCCTACGAGCTTCCCAATTCTCAAAGTCCGCAACCAAGTCAGTGTAGTCGATCATTGAATTGTAGAAGTCGCTCGTTGGTAGAATTTGTCCGTGAGAATGAACGTTAGAACGACCCTCGGCCGAGCCCGGAGAGGATTCTTCAGTTCTTTGGCTGTGTGGCAAGTTATTGGCAGCGAAGAGGAGCGCCAAGACTCGCGAAGAAGCTCTGATCTGCCAATCTTCGGCATACATGATTTTCTTTTCAGGCTCCTTGGCCTTCTTCGACGAGTTTGCGCGGTTTATCTCATCGTAGAGATAAGCTCCTGAGCGCCCTTCTTGCATTTGCGGTATCAGGCCGGCTGTGATATCAACTTTCACCTCTTGCTTCTTTCCACTCTGTCGAATCATCCGATAGGTTAGGAAACCAGACGCCAACTCTTTGGTACGAATGAAGCGAGATGGGTGATGTCTTGAAAACCAGGTGATCAACTGGTTATGGCATTCAGCCGACGAGTTTGATACTAAGCCCACTATGCGCTTGATGATGCCCGAGTGTTGTCCAGATAAAGGTCCAGATTCAGGGGTGCCAGCTTTTCTCTGCTGTACCAGCCTCGGAGCAGAGGGCAAATTTTTGTCGAATTGTAGAATTCCCCGAAACAGCGTTTCATGTTCGTGTAGTAATGGGTTTTCTAGGATGATTAGGAGAAACCTCAAGTCTGCTGGATCCTTCAATGGCCTTCCAGGTCTTTTTAAAAGCATTTCAGTTGCTTTAAGGAGAACTCGCCGAGCATGTTCTTGGCCCTGCAGTAGTTCCCGCTCCATTAACTGTAATTCTCGCTGAGAAGGGGTTAAGAAACTTTTTCCTTGACACATCTCCTCATAAATCGCAAACCATCCCTCAGCAGGATTCACAATAGAGTTGTACCATTTGATGAGATTGCCCCAGCTCATCTGTGGTGTCTTCGTGTTGACTGGCGCGCTTGAGAAACTTCGCTCCACACGGTTTGTCGACGGCCGTCGAGGCCGAGCATCTTCTTGGTTGCCCATCCACCATGTCCCGTTCTCAGCAAAGTCACCTAAGAGTAGCAACTTTGGATCGAGGTCGCATGATCCATCATCGAATTGCGGTGTAAGCCGCTCCTCTCGTGGCTCACGTGTAGCATAAGTTCCTGAAGGCTCGCGACGATGCCCTCTCTGTTCACGAGGTTCACTAGGTAGCATTGGCTTGCGACGAGTCGATTCGCTTCTACATCTAATGGGCAGGCGGTGGTTATGTGTCAGGAATGATGAGTTAATACATTCGAATGAGCCAAAGCAGGCGACGATGTAGTCTTCCAGAGCCTTGAATATCCTTTTCGGGTCGCCCTCAGATTGATCCGGCGATTTACGTTGCTCTTTTGGTCCGCGGTCTTGCAATATGTTACGTACTGGAGGTCTTTCGGTGTAAGAGGAAGAGAATGATCGCATTGGCGTAGGGCTCGGTCGGGCGGGACTCGACCGTAGCGTCGGTTCCTCATCAAACACATAGTGGGAAACCTGTATAGCAGGCGATTTGGATGAAGGCGCTGTTTCCTGTCTAGAATCGACCGGCGCAAGGCTTTGGCCAGCAGAGTGCATTCGGCTGCTGAATGACAATTTGCTCTGCGACGGCGGTTGTGGCGGCGCCTCGGTAGGAGGTTCAGGAATTGGATGTAACTTCTTAGAAAGGAAGGATTGTATCGATTGCTGAACCAGTCGGTTTGTCTGTTCGACCGAGATATGCGGACCTGCACCTATATTAGTGATTATCCTCTTTCTCTTGCCTTTAATTCTACCTCGAGTTGGGACAGACCGGGAAGGATCCTGGCTTGTATCTCTACGTGACTTGGAACCATCATGATCTGCACTCAGAGGCTCCAAATCGTTGACTGTGGTACAGATCGTGCATTTGAACACCTTGAGCTCCCGCGGCCACCGTACTAACGAGCCACATGTCATGCAGTTGCCCGTCGTAAAATCCTTACTTCCTACGGGGCCGCTTCGAGTATGAGAAGGGATTCGAGCGTGGGTCTTTGGTGCTTGTCGAGGCATTGCCGAGTCATCCTCTGCAAACCCCAGGTCAGGCGGTGGTGCGCCGACTGAGTTCTGCCTCTTTTTCTTGCTGCTGAAAAGAGAAGGGAAAGGCTGGCTCATAGAGCGCGTGTGCTGTGGCCGACGAGGTTTGGAAGATTGAGGCCGCGAGGGATGCAAATCAGACTCGTCGGAGCTGGAATCGGCGTTTGCATTGGAGAAGGATAACTCGAGGCGATTCCCGTTCGATGTGTTTGGCAGATTCGTCGAGTAAAGCGCAGGCAATGTGGTAGGCGTGTGTAAGGCCGTATTGTGAATTCGACTGATGAGGTCACCGTTAGAGTTGTTGTTGGGTTGCGACCCACGACGACTCGGCCAGGGAGCCATTTCTATGGAAGTTACTAGGTAAGGATTCAGGGAGGCGATCTCGTGGAAGTCACGAGACACTTGTCGAGATAGGTAAGGGAGGTAATGATTCTGCAACCTTTGGATAATTGTTCGGAGGAAGGAAAGAAGATATTGAATCAGAGTTTTAAACGTCTTTTGTTAGTCAAGCATGATGGACATGATCCAAAGTCAGCATGATCCGAACGGGAGTTGACGCCAGCAGCAGACAAGCCCAGTTCAGCTCAGCGAAGTCAGCCAAGCAGACCCATGCTTTGTCTTTTAGCACCTAGTTTCCAATGGTGGGAGGAAGAAGAAAAGGAAGAAGAGTGAAATTTGGACAGCAAGTCTGCGGCAACAAAGCAATGAACGATGACTCTTGGATGGGTGCAGCTCAAGCCGTGGCTGTGGTTGGTGAAACAAGCCCGGTTTGTACATACGTATAACTAGGTATATTGGATGGTTAGTAGGCAGGCAGTGTTGATGATAAGTAAAGGTCCAATATTACGGAGTAATATTGCATCCAATAGATTAGTACTTTGTTTAGGTAGTCAATGAAACCCAATAGCTAGGTCCATAATAATAAATCGAATGCAACGCGCGGCCGCCGACTTTTGAGTTCCTGATTATCTTGGCCCATTTTGCTCTGACGGATTCATCACAGACCCGTACATTTCCCCTTATCTCTCAGACGTCTCCGCGACACCCGGAAATTTTGGGCGTTGAACTCCAATTGAATATCGTCTGTAAACGCCGAGAAGCAGGGGTTTGACGGATACGGGCATTACCAGGGCTTCCAAGCAAGACGTGGAGTTCCTGGCGGCCAGTGAGACTGTGAGGAATGGAGAGGATGATATGAGATTCAGGTGTTTATCAGGTCTCATCCTCTTTCACCGCAATGGGAAACGTGAGTAGCCTGCCCTTTTAGGTACAGGACAGGTTTGACAGGTGAGTGTATGTACGGATACTGTATCTTTTTTAAGACCTCTTATTAATGTTAGTGGTAGGCTTCTTTAACCCGGTCCAATGATCGTGAAGCTAATGGCCGCATCTGGGTTTGATAAATTGGTTCCATGCTGAGTGAGTTGCTCTATCTGGGTATTTCGTATCTTTTTTAATGCTGCAACAAGCCAAGTTTGGGACTGCGCTGCAAATGCAAATGCAACGACTATTTTTAATATGATTCTTAACTTCTGAAATATAGCAGTGTCTAGGGAGACAACAGAGATACATCGAAACGCGCCGTTCAGTTCCATCATTCCACTGTATTCAGTTGGGTCCCCGCAAACAAAACCATCCATGTCTCTGTTGGTCGACGCTGGCGGCCGAAGCCGGCTCTTATTATGGATGGAAGCATCATCAACAAGGCTGCTAAAGTAAATGGCAGTGGAGCATTTATATGCAAGACACAATGGGCACTGTGGGCTCACACTTAACAAGGGACTCTTATCTTGTACGAGAATTACAAAGAAAATGTCATCATAGCCTGCAAGGTAACAAATTATTGATAAAGCTCAGTCATCTCGACGATCCATCGCCGACCCTGAAACTAGAAATCTGACGACCTTTATTATACATCTGACTCTATTCCGATAGAACCCAAAACAAAATGTGTGGGACGAGGTCATATCTATACTCAAGAAATCCAATATCAAATCCTTATCATCAAGGTACGGTTTCCTGGTGCGTGTATCAGCACCACAATATCTGCACGCATTTCGATTCCAAGTCAATGGGGACGTCAATCTCTCTTATGGTCTCATTGAGCCATGAGTTCTCTTTCGCTTCCACGCCGACTCCAACAAGCCTGACTCTGTTTGAAGCCAACGCCCCATCTCGTGTTGTCCCATGCAGAGTAAGTTCAGTTTGGCCTGCGGCGATGTTCAGTTCACCTTTCAGCTCTGCCAATGTTTCACTATGGCCGTTTCGAAGCTCGAAAATACAAAATCCATGGTCAAGTTCGACAGTGCCTGAGCAACTCAAGCTGAATACGATTGTCACGTCATTACCTAGCCGCGAAAGCTTCTTGACTGCCATTCTAGGCCCTCCAATAGCCTTGAGTGGCATATCGAGACGGAGGTTGCACACAGACGAAATGCCAAGTGCTCTGACTGTGCAGTTATTGTTTTGGAGCTCAAGGTTGGTTTCACCATCGACTATGATGCTCCGAACAAAGGCACAGTAGTTGGTGTGGTCGATGATCTCGATACGCTGTTCCTGAGCAACAAAATCTGTGCCCCAGAAACTCGTCTGGGTCTGGGGTAACTTGATCCGTCCAAATACGGCCCCATTGAATGTCAAGGATGCCTCCGTTGATATGATAGTGCTAGAGATTGTTCCTGTCCCAAACATGCGACCCTCGATAACAAGTTTGAAGGAGCTGAAGCATTAGCAAGCCATGGCATAAATGGCGGGCATTACGCTTACTCTTCAGTAGCATTGCTTATCTTGAACCGAGTGACTTGAAGCCTTGCAAGTTCCAGTAGGTGCTGTACAATAGCATCCGCGATGCCTAATGGCGAATAAGGTGCCCTTCTGTTACGGTTTTCAGAATCAAGGGCCGTTTGGGCATACTGTTTGAAGAGAGGAGAGCTGGAGATAATCATGACGGGCGATTTGCCTGATAACTTTCAGGTATGATGTAAAGTCGACGAACTACAAACGAATATAAAGGGTAATAGATAGCGAAGAACTGATATGACGGGATTGAGCTTAGGGGTCCATTGCACGTCTATGCGTCAGCTACAAGCGTATGGCAGGTAGAAGCACTGCTCGATAAATATTCGAACACGTGCAACTCAAGGCCATCTTATATGTAATTGAGATAGAATATCAAGATCATCATGGGTTTCTTTCAAGATATGATTACCTGCATGCAAATATCTGACTGTGTGCCCATCCCCATTCCCATCCATAAACTCATGCTAAATGCTGAGAAGCAAGGCGCAGAGATATAAACACCAGTTCATCGCTGACATAAGACCAGTCAGACAGTATCATTCAGTTCTTATTTTATTTTTCGCCCAATTGCACGGTATACACCATGTTTCCTGTCAGCTTAGAGTGATGATTAGGTATGCTCCTGTTGTGTCGGTTGCTGACCACAACACATCTAGGCTAGGGGAGGAAGGAAAACCCAGGACTTTAATCCTAACTGATAAAAAGACTGAGGTAGTCTAGTATAAGTTCAAGATATGCTAAGTATACCTTTTACTGGATTTATTTTGACATCCTATATCAGGGTCTGATGTTTTCTTGCTCCCTGAGTCTAGGTTAGAACCCCTAGGGAGGCAGAATCCCTACCTAGGTAGACAAGATACTGGGTATGTATAGAATTCTTAGAAAGTCTTGCTAGAAAGAGTACACGAAATTTAACAATATGTATATCTACTAGGTAGGTTAAGGTATTCAAAAAGGATAAACGTGGTGACATGGTTTAGGCGGACTTGAGTTAACAGCCTTAATACTACTGTAACAACCCACATCGATATTCTATAACTCCTGGGATGCATATTATGTCTGAAAAGCAAGTGAATGACGAGCAAAGCGATATTTGTTATATTCAAGTACTCAAGTCATAGTAAATCATCACGCATTTCTTCCCTCTTTCCGCCGACGTGTCGTATATGAGAGCTGTAATAGACATCACCGACGATCAACGCTTCTGAGGATTCAAAAGCATGTCATCCAGCAATGAACCTACCACAGAGCGAATCTCGTGTATTGTATCGAGCAGCTTACCCTGACCGTCTTGGCCCTGGCCCAGACACAGCAGATGGATTGAGCAAGGGCAATGACAACTAGAGGTACTGGACAAGAAGAATAATTACCTCCTATTAGATATGTAGACCATCCAAGCTACCTAATACCCAGGCAGACAGGCAATTGACAAATCTTTATGATCAGAGACCCAAAATGGCATTACTTTGTCTCATTAATATTCCTGTCACATGTTAAGAGTGAATTAGTTGGCTTGGTTATCAATAATTGATTAACATGCATTGATTTATCTCATATCCAGAGAATCTGTTCAATTTATCATCCGAACAATCCCTGGCCCAAGACATGAGATCCTCAGTCAAGCATTGAATACGGCAGATCCGAGGGAATCCTCCCGAGCCATCAGAGATGAATCAAAGTTTCGAATAGCCACAAGATCACAATCGTTATACGTCATAGCAGGAGTTTGGATGAGCGGCACGGATTGTTCATTCAGACGTGCCTCGGTGGGCGTTTGGCATAAACATAGAGGTCTCGTCTCACATCACTGAAAAGATTGACGTCTTCACGAATCTCCCGAGCAATTATCTCGTTTCGACGGCGGCAAACATTGACCCTGATGAAAATGATTCCGAGGTTCTAAAACCCTCAAACTCCCACGGTGTCCCCCACGCAACGCAACCCAGTCACACGAGCGAAACCCATGGTAGAAATTGCCCTCCATTTTTTATGAGTACAAGCCGATACCCTTCGAGATGCATCTCATTCGTGACCACCTAAAGGAAATGGGTTCGTTTAAGAAGGGGGGGCAGCGCCACGTCCACGGCCAAATCCACCACGGCTGTATCAGTTGTTAGCAATTCGTCCCGTATCCATCAACTTCTCCAAGGGCCAACTCACAACTGAGGAGCGAACTCGCCGGGAGCACCACCTTCCTTGCCCTCGCCAGCATCCCTTCGTCGGTATCCACCCTCGCGGTCACCTCGGTCACCACCACGGCCACGGCCGAAAGGTCGTCGCTCGCGCTCACCCTCGCCGAGCATGCCACGGGGAGGAGCGTGCGATCGTTGTTGCTTAATGTGGGTAGCGGGAACGATCTCAGCGGGGAGGTGAAGCCATTCGCGGAGGTAGTCGAGACCCTCGGGGGTCAGGGTGTAGTAGTAGTATTGCCAAGAGAACTGGGTCTTGACATAGCCGCGAGAGTTGAGCGACTGCAGAGCCTTGATAACGAACAGGTTCTTGGTGTCGATATCAGGGTGCTTGGGAAGGTTGAAGTCCTTCTGAGCGACGAGAACACCCTCGCGGAAGAGGTACTGACGGGAAACTGTTAGTTATGTGCGCTATGATTTTGTACTCTATTCCGTAGCTCGCAATTCTCCGCCGTCGTCGTTGCGCAGAGCAGCTCGGTGAATGTAATGGTTATTACCTCGTGGATCTTCTTGCGGTCGGCCTTGGGAATCAACATCGTGGCGGTATTTGCTGCTCGTCGGAGGGGTCGATGTTGGAAGGTGGCAGTTTAGGAGGGACGAAGACGACTTCTCAAAATGATAACTTTTGTGGGCGGAAACCCTACTAGAATTTGGCTGTAGCGAAGTGGGGTGGAGACGGTTGCCTCTGTGGCTGATATCACGTGATAAGGACGATTGAGCTGTGGCTGTGCCTGTAGGTGTGTGGCAGTCGGGTAGGGAGTTGATGGAAGGGCCCGCTTATACCTGCAAGGTGCAGGCCATTTGCATGACAAACAACCAAAGCGGCGTTGATCGAATCTTTGCGACAGGCCTTCTCAATCATTCATCACAACGGCTTCCACTATCTTTCCAACCGAATACATCCAATAACATATCATGGCTCCCCGAAACGTGAACGTGCTGGTCACTAGCTTCGCTGGCCTAGGACTACCACCGACCCTCGTTCTTCCTCTGGCATCATCGACAACAGTTACAGAACTGCGCCAACGCATAGATGATCGACTCCCGACGACTCAGTCAAGGCTCATCCTCACCACACTTTCCAACAAGCAACTTCCAGCCTCATCAGACTCTCCCATCTCCAGCTATCTCTCCACTGCCGACGACGAATTCCTTTCCTTGCGACTCGCTGTCCCCCTTTGTGGTGGCAAGGGTGGTTTCGGATCTCAACTTCGAGCCGCGGGTGGTCGCATGTCTTCGCGCAAAAAGAAGAGCCAAGAGGACCACGGATCTAGCCGAAACCTGGATGGGCGACGTCTGCGTACTGTAAATGAGGCCAAGGCTTTAGCCGAGTATCTAGCTATCAAGCCCGAGATGGAAAAGAAGGAGAAAGAGAAGCGCCGTGAGCGTTGGGAACAGATCGTTCAAATGTCAGAACAGAAGGAAGCTGAAATCAAATCGGGCAGCAAGAGTCGTCTTGACGGTCAGTGGGTCGAGGACAAGGAAGAGAGCAGTGAGCGAACCCGAGAGGCTGTTCTGGCTGCCATGAAGGCTGGTAACTACAAGGACAACTTGCTTGGCACATCTCACGATTCAAGCTCTACACAACCAAGCAACGACCAATCCGGTTCAGATGAGGACAAGGGTACATCATCAGACCAGTCAACGCCCCCCCCCCTCGAAGGGGCCAAGGTCGATAAGGGCAAGGGTAAAGCTACGACATTCTTTGGATTCGATGAGGACGATGAATTCATGAGTTCAGACGATGAGGATGAGGAAAAATGATGGGTCTCGTCAAAGGAATCATCCAATTGGGGATTTGTCATTACGACTTATACTGGCCAATCGCCATAGCCATTTTTTGGATTACGGAGTATGGAATCATGGAGTATTATTTGGGAGTTTGAATTGCCAGCGCTTTTGCATGAGCCTCATATAGCTAAATTGATAGCAATAATCTCATTCGACAAGACTCGAGACGTCATCACAATGCGGAAAGCTGGTGTTCAAAACACAACAGTCAATATTTGGGGTTAGCTTTGAAAGCAATATCACAAATGATACAATTGCAGTGTGTCTGCTCTGACTCTTCTAACAACATCCACTAATCCATCCAGTCTACAGGGTCGGCTTAGGCGTCGAGCTTGACGGGGAAGTTTCCGGCCTCTGCGCAATGCGTTAGTCCTTATTCGAGATCAATTGGAACCACTGAGGTTCAACATACCGCGCTGCTCGTCCCAGCGCTGATACCAGCCGGAGGGGCAGAGAGATCGGTAAGACAGCCAGAACTAGACGTCAATTAGCATGCACGTCGCCGGTGGAAGTGATTCTCAGCAATTCGTACCTGGCGGCAAGGCGCAAAGTCCTCACCCTTGGCGAGAATGCACTTGTGGTAATCGACGTAGTTTTGCCAGCAGTGCTTGGTCTGATTCTGGTTGGGGAAACGGGCGTCAGTGCCTATGAAGTGTTAGATCGAATCGTGGTAATTGATGCTAGTGCAATTGAGTATCGTCGCCGGGGTCGCGTAATCGCAGTCTATCGTCGAGGAGAAATCGGTGGTGATAGTTGTGGTGGTTGTAGAGGGATTCGGGCTTACCAGCTGCGTAGAAGTGTTAGCCTCGGAGCCAAATCAGGTCATTTTTTCGAGCCCGCAACGGCAGTACCAATAGCGGGATTATCAGGGAAGCAAGCATTGAACATACCAGTGACAAACTTGAAAGGCTTGGTGACAAGCTCCTGACCGTCGTCCGACATTGTGAATGGCTTTTAAGAGGAATTGAATTGTAGGAGGGGAGATTCTTCTGTGGTCAATGACGGCGAGTATGGAGCTCGGTGCGTTTAGGATGGAGAGGTTGAGTAAGTATCCAATGCGTCGACGTTAGTAGAATGGATTGGATGAGGTGGGTGTCGGCTCGAATCAAATCAGGTGGTTCGATTTCCTTCCGGGAGAGCTCAGTGTGTGCCTCAGGCTACCCTCGGGCCAATGGCGTATGGCGTAAGGCACCCATCTCGACTGGTGGGCCTGCTAGGCTCTAGCAATTGCACATCAGCAGATGTTCGTTCGCTCGGCCAACTCCAAACACTCCTTCCAAGGCCGATAATTTCCAATTGAACCATCACCTCTGGACTTTGATTCCTTAGACCCTCCCCACTCACTCCAAGATGCGTTCTACCACTGCTCTTCGAATGTTCAGGCAGACGCCTCGCATGTTGCGACCCGTCCCCGTGAGTATCTCCAATTCTATGCAGTGGTCTGAGGGAACGAGCTCTTTAGCCCTCGGCTCAGTATGACATCAATTGCTGACCCAGCTTCATTTTATAGAAAGAGGACCAGGCTGGTACGTAACGCTGCAAGTTCTCGACGATGCTTAATCGAATGGCCCGATCCTACAAATGCGGATGCGAAAACTGTCTCAATTGGTCTGCATACTGACAGAATCCAAGGCCACACCATCTCTCAGCGTCTCCGAAAGCTCAAGCAGATCCCTCCTGAGCTGTACCCTCTCGGTAAACCACCACGACTCAACTGAACCATGTCTTGTCTAATATCTATATCTAGCTGTCGTCGTTGGCTTCGCTCTCGGCGCTGCCGGCTACTCCATCTCTCGCAAGTTCCTCGTTGATAAGAACCTCCGTCTGGCCCGACAGGGTCCTGCTAGCCGCCACGATGCTGGCCATGCTGATGGCCACGCCGAGGGCGAGAGTGAGGGTCACTAAGTTTGGCATAAAGATATGGATGCTGTTGGGGAAATGAGATTGTTTGCATGTCCACATGTCCACATGTCCTTGGAAGGACAGTACTGTACATTTCAGATGAGTGCGGTAGTAGGGAAACTCAGGTATAAAATCTGAATATTCTCGGTGATGATATGTCATCCTTACTCGCCAGTAACCGTGAATCCAATCCAATGCCTTGAACGCCTTCGCTATGCCGGCAAAAAGCTCAATAACAAACCTCCAACTTGTATTCTCATTCAGGTTTTGGTCCTGCAACGTCGAGTTGTTCCAATCCTTGCATGGGGTCAGGACCAGCACCTGGCACTGCTTCTTCGTCATCTGCCGCATGCTCGGCCAACCATCCTTCCTGCGAACCATGTCAGTTTTCTTTTCAATCGTTTCCATTATAACATACCTTCTCCCAAATAGCTGTTTTGCTACCAAGCCCATCCTCTGCGCTCTTAGGTGCCTTGGCTTGTGATACCTTGAGGACCTTTCCGAAAAACTCTGATTGATCCATGTTATCAATAGCCTCCTTCGCATCAGCTGCGTCTTCAAACTCGACATAGGCGAATCCTCTATGTGTCTCTGTAGAGTTTGGCGCATCAGGTTTTGGCACCTTGACCTCGACTATCTCACCGAATGGGATGAAAGCGTCGAGGACATGACTCTGAGCTGCCATTTGAGATAGTCCGCCTACATAGACAGTAGCTTTCCATCGAGCTGCCTCTGACATTTTGAAATGATATATGCGCCGTTCAGTGATCGGAAGAAAAATGGATGGTGTCAACGTAAGCTTGGAAGTTCTTGAAGTTGAGCTCAAAGCATTCACTCAAGGTGTGGTTGAGTAGCTCAGAGGTTCTGCGCGGATCACGTGATCATTAGAGCTTTCTGATCTTGACTTACAACAGCTGTTTCATGGCTGTGATGACTGAACTCACGCAGAATACCAATATAAATAGTTCATAATAACTTCCTCGATGACCTTGAAGGCATGATTGATGATTTCTGACACGCAGCTTCTAAAATTAAGGTATATGCTATTCTTTGGGGTCCTGTAAGTCAGTCTGGTGACAACATTAGCAGGTGATAAATCCAATACCGATTGACCTTTAAACTTCCGCATTTTCGCTATGTAATTCCTTGCTCATGGCAACACCTAGTATCTAGGATACTTCGGGCGTCTCTCGACTCGTTCCCCTTTTCACTGGCACTCACGTACCTATAATCATACCTCAGATAACCAAAAGCTGATCAAGCTCTCTCTTCACGTGACACGAGGCCCCACCTTCTGGACAGCTCAGCTCAGGAGGCACGGACGTGGCCACAGGGAGCTCAGGACTCAGGAGGAGCCAACTAACGGGGGGAGAGCCAGCCAGCCTGCAATCTGGCATCATACCTCCCACTACCTACAGGACACACCTCCACCGACCTCGCCCTGCTTCGTTCGAACTCCTTTTGAAGCAATACTGCGGGCAGAAGCGACGATTCGTTGAGAACTGTATGGAGTTTTCTCAGCCGCAATTGTCCATTTTCTTGTCTTTTTAATTCGTCTTATTATATCGAAACACCATCCTGAGCTGGTACACTTGTCGCATTAGTCCCTAAACTCCCCACCATCACCATCATGGTGCGCCTTCGAGACATTCCACGAACGGCCGCCTTCGCCTGGTCACCAGGTGCTGGCAAGCCAATTCTAGCCACCGGTACTCACGTCGATTCCCCTGACGAGAGCAACAAGCTCGAACTCTGGGATCTCGCTCTGGACGATCAACAACAAGGCCTCGAACTACAACCTGTCGCTAGCATCGACACCGACGCTAGGTAGATACTCAAGAATGCGCTTTTGAAACCCCATGTTCTGATCAACGCTTCAGGTTTTACGATGTTGCATGGGGTCCTCCCAACGAGGATCACCCCAGGGGTATCATTGCTGGTGCCCTCGAGAACGGGTCTCTAGACCTTTGGGATGCCGAGAAACTTATTGCTGGAGAGTCTGATGCCTTAATTTCTCAAACATCAAAACATAGTGGCCCCATCAAGGCACTTGAATTCAACCCCTTGAAGCCTCAAATCCTCGCCACAGCTGGCGCCAAAGGAGAGCTCTTTATCTACGATGTCAACGATATTGCCAACCCCTTCCGACTAGGCAATTCTACTGCCCGATCAGACGACATCGAATGCCTCGCATGGAACCAAAAGGTCTCACACATTCTCGCCACCGGTGGAAACGGTGGATTTGTCACTGTTTGGGACCTGAAGACTAAAAAGGCTTCTCTAACACTCAACAACAATCGAAAGGCTGTCAGTTCCATTGCTTGGGACCCCAACAACTCAACGAAGCTCCTGACAGCTACTCCTGATCACAACTCCCCTGTTATCCTTTTATGGAACCTGCGAAACTCCAACGCTCCCGAGAGAACGCTTCAAGGTCACGAGTCTGGTATTCTATCCCTGTCTTGGTGTCAGCAAGATGCCGACCTATTGTTGTCGTCAGGTAAGGATTACCGTACCATCGTGTGGAACCCCAACACTGGCGAGCGGTATGGTGAACTTCCAGAGGCGACAAACTCCGCTTTCCTCACTCGGTTCAACCCTCACAACCCCAATCTTTCGGCAACTGCCAGCGTCGACGGCAAGATCACTGTGCAGACCCTCCAGAACACCAATCCTGATACTACGAAGGCCGCAGCTGAGAAGAACCTTGATGATGAGGACTTCTTTCTCCACGCTGCCCAGGACAAGCCTCAAGATTCCTCTTGGTCATTGGGCAAGGCTCCCAACTGGTTCGAGAGGCCCGTGGGTGCTTCATTCGGCTTTGGTGGAAAGATTGTTGTGTTCAAGCCCAATGCTACCCAGCCCGGGCAAAAGCGTTCATCGAAGATCTTGATCACCAATTTCACTGTTGACTCTGACATTTCTACTGCTAGCCAAAAGTTTCAAGAGGACATCGCATCTGGCAAGATCTCTGAAATCTGTGCCGATCGGGTTGAGCAAGCCAAGACTGATGAGGAAAAGGCTGATTGGAAAGTGATGGAGACTCTTGTTGGCGAGAACCCCCGTAGCAAAATCGTCGAGTATCTTGGCTTCAACAAGGACACCCTCACGAATGGCAGTGCCGAGGAGACATCCGAAGTCCAAGAAGATGAGGAAACCAAGCCATCAGATGAGGACGCCGAAGAGAAGAAGGAGAAGCGAGTCTCGAGCTTCTTTGATGGTGCTGAGGGCGATAGTGACGACTTCTTGTCCAATCTAGCCGCTACAAAGGGCGCCAAGACTGATAACCCTTTCCATCTTTTCAGTGATTCTGATACCACAGTTGAAAAGAACATCACCTCTGCTCTGATGTTGGGTAACTTTTCCAAGGCAACTGAACTTTGCCTCAAGGAGGACCGTTATGCCGACGCATTCTTGATCGCCAACTGTGGTGGTCAAGAGCTTGTTGACAAGGTTCAAGCTGCGTATCTGTCCCACAAGAGCGGTATGCCAAGTTACATGCGTCTGCTCGGTTCTGTTATAGCTAAGAACCTCTGGGATGTGGTCTACAACGCTGATCTGGAGAATTGGAAGGAGACCATGGCTATTCTGTGTACATATTCGGACCCTGATGAGTTCTCTGACCTTTGCGAAGCGCTCGGCGACCGAATCAACGAAGATGGCGATCGAAAGGACGCCTTCTTCTGCTACCTAGTTGGATCAAAGCTCGAGAAGGTTGTGTCTATCTGGGTTGACGAGTTTGACGAGGCTGAGCAGGCTGGATTGAAAGAGGAGACTAGAGACTCCACGTTCTCGGTTCATGCTAAGACCCTGCAGAATTTTATCGAGAAGGTCACCGTCTTCCGTCACACCACCAAATTCCAGGATAACGAGACAAACTTGACCTCGGATTGGAAGCTTTCCGTTCTGTACGACAAGTACACCGAGTACGCAGATATCCTGGCTGGTCACGGTCAGCTTGAGACCGCCCAGAAGTACCTCGATCTCCTCCCTTCCAGCTACCCCGCGGCGGAATTGGCGAGGAACCGTGTGCGTCTTGCTACCAAGAAGCCTTCTGCTCAGCCCGCTTCACGAGTGCCAGCCTCATCAAGCCGGACATCATCCAGGCTTCAACCTGCTGTTGGCTACCAACCCCCTCAACCCGCCCCTGTGGTTGGCACTGTGCCTGGCTCTGTCCCAGCTAATCCCTACAGCCATATTGCCCCAAGTCCGGTTGCTCCTCGATCGACTGGGTCGCCAGCACAGCAATATCAGCCGCCCTCGAACCCTTATCAACCACAGAACAGTTATGCTCCTCCTGCGCAAACAGGATTTGGGGCGCCAGTTGGTTATCAGCCTCCTGCTCAACCGGGATACGGTGCTCCCGCCCCCTTGGCACCCCCACCAATGAGCGGTCCTCCTCGAAACACAACACCTTCATCAGTGACACCTGCGGCCAAGATGATGAACATGGACAACTGGAATGATGTCCCTCTTGTCACCAAAGCACCCCCAGCACGCAGGACCACGCCCAGTGTCCAGCCTATCACATCTCCTTTTCCTGGCCAACAAGGCACAGGTGTACCTCCTCCACCTCCTGGTGCGTCTCCTTTTGGACAGCGAACTGGCTCGACTCCCCCTCCGCCACCTCCCAAGGGATCAGCGCCGCCTCGCGTTCAGTCACCTCTTGCAGCTCCTCCACAAAACTTCCAGGCTCCTCCACCTCCTGCTGCCAGTAGCCATAACCCATACGCGCCCCCTCCCCCTGCTGCCGGCGCCACCCCCCCACCAATGCCCCATGTCGTCCCTCTCACAACATCCCCGCACCACGCTCC